>PYUH01000775.1:275213-317579 GCA_016808085.1 Suaeda aralocaspica
ATTTTTAGGATTGTGAACTGAACTTATAGAGCCAAATCTCAGACTACACACATTAGCAAACAATTTGTAAAAAAAAAAAATCAATTTTGTTAAAACATGCAGTCATAAGGTAATGCAGTGTAAGCACAGTCATGATTTGAAGCACAAATTGTTGCTTAAATAAGAAAATGGGTCAAACAAAATTGCATTCAACATGATCAAAGAATATTGTCCAGAAATGCACTGGTCATTATCTTATTAAGTATTTCATTTTTCAATTTGTGACCATAGAGTGTAAGAGTGGCTCTCTCTAAAGATAAACAAGTGGATGCAGGAAACAGAATACCCTCACCACCCACACCACCACACACCCACCGCCCCACCCAACCCAAAAAAAAAAAAAAAAAAAACGGCACTAAATATAGAATTGGTTCTTGGTCTCATTGGCTTACAATGAAAGGTTGTTGGAAATCTTTGGGATTTGAAGGACAAGCTTGCCTTTCAGTTCAACAAAGAAATCCAAAGACAAATTCAACAGTAAATGTTAAAAAAAAAGTTTCATAGAGGAAATTCTGTCAAACCTGAAATCCACTTAACAGGGACTCCATATGTGACAATATGGTGTCACAGTCACGAATTTGATCATGCAGTGATACAAGATTATCGCTTTCTTTTATATAATCCTGCATAATTACAAAAGGATAGAACCTTCAGATCTTCAGCAAGCAAGTAGTTCAAGAAAGTGGAAAGAACAAATATATTCATGTGATAAGTAATAAATTTTAGTAGCCCAACAAACACTGACAGTTAAATAGAATTTGTAGGAATTTAAAAAAAAAAAAATGGAAGAAGATGAGGGCAATTACTAAAAGCACAATAAGCAAACAAGGGAGTAGAACTTAGGGCTTGCTGTTTTCTATCTTGATAAACTCTAGATAAGATTTATGTCTCAATCCTACAACCTCAGTGTATTGAATATTTGAAACTTAAGTACTTGATCCAATGAATTCCCAATAGAGACAACAGGGATCACAAAATATTTAAAGAAATTTTTAAAATCTTTTTCAATCTTCATTCTGAAGCCCCAATTCTGGCGCCTAGGCGTGTGCTTTTAAAACTAGACTAGTAGCTTAATATCGCATTCACACATGACTTCTCTTGGTTTTCTGAGCCTCAAATCCAACATAATTATACAAAATTCTGAATACTGTTTTCCCAATTTGACCATTAACTACTGTTGGTTTTGATGTATAATATAGTCTTGGCTGAGAAACACAATAATCAAATGACGTGTTTGAATAATCCCTTTCCTAGATATAAAATCAACTATTAAGAGCTTTTCATTTAGAGATAAACTGGTTCTCTACTTCCATGTAGACTAGTTGAATGAACATGGTAGCAACTTCTGCAATTACACAATCCCAGTAATCCATTTTCTTAAGAAATCTGAATATGATGCTTCTATCACATTAGAGACAAATTCAACTACTTGCTTTTGAAAAGTGCCCATGTCTTTTATTTTAACTTTGAGACACTTGGTTTCATGAGCAAGACCTCAAACCCTTGTTAAACTATCTTCGTTGGGCTTCATCTTACTCTAAACATGTAAAAAAAAATTGTATATCACTATCTAGGAACATATCTTCCAAGTTTCCAACTAACACAATTAGATGTGAACATGTCGCTTCTTTACCACCACATTGAAGAGGTAAAGAGATAACTGAAAGTGCAACAACACATTTGTACAAACCTGGATAGAATCTAATTCACCTTCACGCAAGTTTTTCTCAACAGTCTTTGTATAATCACGTAGTTTGATACCTTTTGAAAGGATTTTAGCCACCACCTGCATGGCAAATTGTTTACTACACTGATACTAACAGCAGAAGACAAAACAAGCCAAGCAAGGAGCAAAAACAGTTCCCCTCGGCCCTCATCAAGAGATGAACGAGGAGAAAATATCATATCTATTGGCGGATCTATGTGTATACCTGGTGGGTCACGTGACCCGCCAAAGTCACTTGAATAAGTCAGGCCAAAAATACTAATAGAAAGTGGGCAATTGTTAGGATATACAATCGAAGCATGATAAAAAGTATGCTCACTTTCATTCTTACATGTTGTTTCATGTTTAGAATTATGTTCCTGCAATTTAAGCTCTTTTAGAGTATAGCTTCAACTTTACAATCTATATATTTGAGAAGCAATTGTAAAAAAGGGTGTGTACATATTAAAATGTAGAAGATCCCCAAAAACTTGACAAACATGTAAAGCCTTACGTCATCATGCATACATTCTTCCAATTCTTGTTGTAACCCTTCAAGTGAAACAACATCACTGGAAAACAAAAACAAAGATCATGTTGTGTTACATCATACAAAGAAAAAAACTAAAACTAAATGACAAACTAACCAAAAAAATTGACAGCATCAAGGTCCCAAAACTTCACAATTTGAGCAATATACCAATGCATGGTCAAACGCAGAAGTAACTAGAAGACAGTATACATAGAAGAAGAGGGGAGCAAGATGGTCCATGAAAGGTGCAAAACTGATAGAACATAAAATCAGTAAGTCCATCATTAATGTCTCACTTCCTAATTCATCTCGCCTGAAGATTGTGTATAATCCCCTAACACAATAAAGTTGATTTCTAGTAAATATTCACCTCTACTATTACTCTTTTGTGAAACAAGAGAACTAATTATAAAGTTGCCAGTGAGGTGCATGCTGACTGAACAGTGAGACTGATATTCATAGCAAGAGGGGGAAAAGGGTCATGCCAGATGTTGGAAAAAACCATCAATTGTTCATTTAACAAGCACAGCTTTTCCGTCAATCAGGCTTATCTAGGCATCAATAATGCACAGTTAAATCTAACCCTATTCAGCTCCAAGAACTGACCTAACGATAACGCATGCAATTGGGACTAACAAGAAGGCATTAATTGTATATTGTAAAAGAAATCAAGGTTTTTAATCACCATAAATTAGGTTTCACATCACACGGTAAGTCGGAACTAGCACAAGATTAAGTTGTAAATGACACTGCCCTTAAAGCAAGAAAACCAATAAACATGTTTCCAACTTCAAGAAAGAGCATCAAATATACTCCGTACCTGCCACCATCATCCTCCATGGATAAATCTCCCACAAAGGCACCTAAATCAAGCACATCCGTCTGGCTCACAAGTTTCCCTCCATTAGGAACCTCCTGAACTCAAAAAAACACGCGAAAAATCGAACAAAATGGCAATTAGATACTCCAGCGATATAAGTTCCACACTAAAACACAAACTCAATGTTGGCATTCTACAATTCCTACCTAAAATTCCCTCTACAAAAGATCTTCCATAATTGCCAACAAAATTTTAGATTGTCACAAAAAAAACTACATCCTAAATGCCTCCCAAAATGATTGATAATCACAATTACCAAGAACTAATTCAAATTCCCTTAAACATGCCATCACAATTACATACAATAAAACCACCAAAACAACAATCAACTATATGGGCATCCAAATTTCTTCCTAAAAACCCATAAAAACAGCTTTTTTCTTAAATGGGTAATCCAAATTCAAGATAATTTGAATTGGGTACTAAGATCTAACTACCTAAATGATCTAAAAATCCCCTTTTCCCAACATGGGTAGTAACAATTATAAGTAATTAAGCATAAGAAAAAAAACACAAGAGAAAATCAAAATCAAAAATCTCAGATCATCAAACAGTTGATATGCATTATGTAATTAAAGATCAATTGAAAAAAAGAAAAGAAAAGTACCATAATTTCGTTAGCTGTAACTTCAGTTTCACCAGCCATTAGAAAGATTTGGAGGGTCAAAGATGAAGGTGATCTTCAGATCAAACAAGGGTTTCAATGCATTTGGTCGAAGGATTGGAAGAATTGATTGATAATCTATTTGTTGGAATGAAATGAAGTGAAGAAGAAGAGAGTTTATGTTTGGAACAAAAAGGAAATTTAGAACTTCTTTATCAAATAGTCATTGTACTACGTATTTAATTACTATGGTGAATGGTCATTCCTAGCCTCCTAGGGTGAGCATTGGAACTGGGTATCCAGTAGTAGATCCGGTCTCGGTTGAACTGAGCCAGGTGTCTCAAAATAACTACCCGGTTAGTACTCGGATCGGAACCAATAACGGACATTTGTGGCCCAAGTACCCGACGGGTATCCAGTTGTATCAGTACTGGTATCGAGTACCCGGAATCGGACTCAATTCCCGGTGGGTACCCGGTACTGGTCCCGGTACCAAGTGATATTTTACTAATTTACTTATTTTATTTCTCTAATTTCAATATTTTCCGACATTATACATATAAGTGATATAACCCAAATTTGTAATATTGTATTTGATGTTAAATCTTTTAATTTTTTTTCAAAAGAAATACAATATTAAAGTATTTAATTATGTTTAAAATATCTTTTTCAAAAAAAAATTATGCAAAAAATACAACTGGGTACCCGGTACTTGACGGGACCAGTATTGGGACCGTGTAATCCAACACCCGGTACAACCGGGATTGGGTCCAGAATTGGGTACCCGGCCAGTACCGGGTCCAGGTAAATTGATCGAGTATCCGGTTGTGCTCACCCCTAGTCATTACCGCATTTAATTTATCTAGAATAAAAAATATTTAGATCTGTGACATTTTTGTTACAGCCCTTGCATTATTATTTGTTTGTTTCAAAGTGTTTTACAAGCTATGAGTGAGAAAAGAAAATATAATCATTAGTCAATATAAAACTCTTTTAATTCGTATTTTTAATAAATATGTAATTTATATAAATGTATAATAAGAGACTAAAAAGGTATTTTCCCTAATTTTTAAGTAGGGATGTTAATGAGGTGGAGTGAGAAACTTATATGTAATCCGCTTTCAGATCTCATGAAGTCATGAACAATGTAATAAACTATTAAAAAAAACTACTCCATCCTTCTCTCTATCTAATAATTTTTTAATCTCATACGGCTATCAGCCTATCATCAATCTCATCATCCTTTCGATAGTTATACGCCTCAAATATTTGTTTAATTTTTTTAGTTTTTAGGAAAAAATTACAATAACCAACTAATATTTTTCAAAACTTTTAAATAACCATCTTATCTGAAAATGTTTTATTTACCCACCTTTATACTTACCTTTTGTTTTGGTTTATACACTTTTTTACGTTTTCTATGAACTATTTCGTTTGAGGGCATCACCTGCAACTTTTAATAGCTAATTGTCTCCCTACTTTTTGTTGTTGTTGTTGTTGTTGTTGTTATAAATAAGGAAAGAAAACCGGCTCCTAAACACACTAATAGGAGCCAAAGGGCCATCCTAAAATGATGGAAATACAAGCTTAGAAAATAAATAAAAGAAAAGAGAGCACGATGATAATATAGCATTGGCTCCGTCGTTGGTATGTCTAACCATCTCCTCAAGTCTGTCCGAAAATTCTTCACGTAACCCTTAACAAGGGGCAAGACAAACCAAACTCATATGATAAACCCTCTCTAATTTCTCCATAACACCAAAATCCAAAGCTTCAATGTATAGAGAATATTCATTATAATGAGCAAGTATTATCAATAATCAAATCAAGGATTGACCTGGACTTGATTATTCCTTATTACGCCCCCTCAAAATAGTCGACCAAGTGGAAAGACCAATTTTGCGAACCATTGAAGCGTAAGTTGTGCGTAGTAGTGGCTTTGTTAGAGCATCTGCTAGTTGATCATTAGTGGATATGTAAGACACTCGGAGGTTGCCTGATTGCACATTTTCACGAACAAAATGGTAGTCTAACCCGAGATGCTTCATTTTTGAGTGAAACACCGGGTTTGCACTGACATATGTAGCACCCGCATTATCACAATATATAGCAGGAGTAGACTTAAGTGTTAATCCTAGCTCTTGAAACAGATTACGAAGCCATAGAATTTCTGCTGTTGCACTAGCTACAGCTCGATATTCTGCCTCCGTTGAGGACCGAGCTCGTGTCTTTTGTTTTCTTGATGTCCATGATATAGGATTTCTACCAAGATATACAACGTATGCGGTAGTTGATATATAATCATCCTTATCACGTGCCCAATTTGCATCCGAGAATGCATGTAGAGTGGGTGGAGAATTTTTATGAATGATTAGCCCCATGGTTGATGTCCCACTTATATAACGTAGTAGCCTTTTTAATGATTGCCAATGATCTTATGTGGGACGTTGCATATATTGAGCTAATTTATTTACTGAGAACGCAACATCCGGCCGAGTAAGGCTAAGATATTGAAGACTACCAATAAGCATACGATATTTTGTGGGGTCTTGTAATGGCTTGCCTTCTAACACCAATGGAGGATGAGTTGCAAGAGGGGTAGCAACTGGTTTGACATCATCCATGTTTGCCTTGCAAAATATATCATTGATGTATTTCTTTTGACTTAGGAATAAACCATCAGGGTGGGGAAGAACTTCTACTCCCAAAAAATAAGACAATTCTCCCAAATCCTTGAGTGAGAATCGTTGTGATATTTGTGAGATGAAGTCTTCTAGAAATTGAGGGGCATTGCTAGTAACAATGATGTCATCTACATAGACCAATAAATAAATAATTGATCCATTTAAATGTAGAGTGAATAATGATGAGCCAGAAATTGTATTTTTGAACCCGGAGTTGAGTAGAAATTGGCGGAGCTCCTTGTACCACGCCCTTGGGGCTTGTCTGAGTCCGTACAAAGCTTTATTTAATTTACACACATAGTTCGGATGTGAGGCATCATTGTAACCCGGAGGTTGACTAGTGTATACCTCATCTGTAAGTGTGCCCTGCAAAAAGGCATTGTTAATGTCAAGTTGGCATAAGGACCAACCATGACTGATAGCAAGAGATAAAATGAGTCGAACGGTGGCGGGCTTGACGACCGGACTAAAAGTCTCATTATAGTCTAAACCTGGTCGTTGATGAAAACCTCTTGCTACAAGGCGAGCTTTGTATTGTTTAATGGTACCATCAGGATTTCGTTTTATACGAAATACCCATTTGCACCCAATAACATTTTCTGAGGTATATGGTGGTACAAGATTCCAGGTTTTATTTCAAATAAGAGAGTTAAACTCCTCATCCATGGCTTTCCTCCAGGCAGGGCTTTTAAGAGCTTGAGCAATGGTTTTGGGTTCAGTTTCAATGGTGATTTTTGGGTCATTATTTGGTACGGTAGCTAGAAGATTAAGCTTGTTAATAGGCTTTCTTATATTATTTTGAAGCCTAGTAGTCATGGTATGAGATGGAGGAGGTGGAGAAGTAGGTGGATCATGTTGAGTGGCATCAAATGAAGGTGGGGCAGATGTGGTTGATGTGTCCAAAGGTGAAGATATTGGAGTCGATGCAGCGGAAGGTGTATTTATTTGGAAATCATTTGATTGATTTATAGAGGAAGTGTTTGGAGAAGTCAAAGAGTTGGATTGCAAAGGAATTGTGGAATTAGATAATGGAATGTCTATTGGACACCACTCCTCAATAATACTCTCTTGAGAGTAGTTGGGTGTAAAGAGATCAGAAAAAGGGAATTTATTTTCTACAAAGTGTACATGCCTTGAGATATAGACTTTATGTGTTTGAGGATCTAAACAATAATAGGCACTTTGAGTGGAAGAATATCCTACAAATATACACGGAGTAGATTTTGGCTCAAGCTTGTGCTTAGTATAAGGTTTTAACCAAGGATAACATAAGCACCCGAAACTCCATAATTTATTATAGTTAGGCATTTTCCCAAAAAGTTTAAGATAAGGAGAAGCATTTTTTAGAGTTGATGTTGGGAGACGGTTTATTAGATAGACTGTCGTAGAACTTTGTCCAATATTCTAAAGGCATGGAAGCATGAGTAAGAAGAGAAAGACAAGTTTCAATGATGTGCCTATGTCTTCTTTCCGAATAGCCATTGTGTTGGGGAGTATGAGGAGGGGTGGTGAGACGTGATATGCCATCAATAGATAAATATTCTTTGAGGGCCTCATATTCACCACCATTATCAGAGTATAAGGTGATAAGAGGGAGTTGGAAAAATTTTTCTACTAGAGCTTTGTACCGAATAAAGACTTCTCTAGTGTCCGATTTAAGCTTTAAGGGATAAAACCATATATATTTTGTATAATGGTCTACAAAAATTATATAATATTTATATCCATCATGAGAGTAAAGTGGAGATGTCCATAAATCAGTGTAAATATATTGCAAAGGAGCAGTAGATGAGATAGAAGAAATAGAAAAAGGAAGTTGATGAGTTTAATTGCAAGCACACGAGTTACAATCTAAAGTAGAAATACTAGAGACATTTAATTTATTTGTGGAAATAAGTTGTTTGAAAACTTTAAGAGATGGGTGTCCCAATTTGTGATGCCAAGCTAAAGAATCAGCAAGTGTGCTTGTATGAACTTGAGGTAAAATAGGATAAATCTCATAGACGCCCGATCTAACCGGACCCTGGAAGAGAGATGCCCCCGTTTTGAGATCCTTCACAATAAAAGAATTTGGTAAGAATTCTATTAAGGCATTATTATCAGCACAAAATTGAGAAATAGAAATAATATTTCGTGACATGGAGGGGACACAAAGAACATTATTTAACTTTAGAGAAGAAGAGGAATGAGAGAGAGTAAGAGAGCCAATATGAGAAATGTATAAACCTGTACCATCACCAATAATTAACTCCTCAGTGCCATCATAAGGGGTATGAAAAGATAAGTTTTGAAGATCAGATGTGACATGGTGAGAAGCCCCACTGTCAAGGAGCCATGTTGATGAGCTTGAAGAGCCAGGTACAATAACAGCATGAGCTTGTGGTGCATTTGACTTTGCACCATCGGATGAGATATTTGGATTAGATGTTGGACGAGGTGGAACAACATTAGGGAATCGTTGTGTAAATTGAGGACGTTGTGAGACAACATGGCCTTGCTCTCTACACCACTGACATTTGCCTAAGAAAGGACGAGGACTCCTGTTAGTGGTAGTAGTATTGTTTGGGGTAGGGAGGATACCTTGACCAGTGAACCTCCCAACATTGCGGTTTTGTGGACGAGTGGTGGCAGCAAAGGCTGTTGTAGGAAGGGAAGAGTCTTGTTGACTTTGTTGAATTGAGAGTTCACGATTGATTAACTTTTCGTGCAACTCTTCAAAGGAAATTGGAGTATCTCGACCATTGACAGATTCAATGATTGGATTGTAGGGAGTGTCAAGACCAAGAAGAACACGATCGATGAGATCCTCATGTTCAACTGGTTTGCCCAAAGCAGCAAGTTGATCCGCGCACGCCTTAATGGCCTGCATATACTCGGTGATGGTCCGAGTTCCCTTGGATATGCGGTTGAATTGATCTTTCAACTGTTTAATGTGTCCTCGGCTAGGCTTTGCGTAAGTCCTTTCTAGGATATCCCATATTTCCTTGGCGGTTTTTGCTTGAGAGACAAGAGGGATGAGAGATTGGGAAAGAGTACCCACTAGGGCACCTAAAAATAACTTGTCTTGCCTAATCCAGAACAAGTATGACGGGTTAGGACTTTTAGTATTGTCATTACCCTCTGTGGTAAGGGTGGGATGAGGTTTTGGAAAAGATCCATCAACATATTTGAATAAATCATGACCAATGAGAATGGCCTCCATTTGCATTTTCCATGAGAGGTAATTTGTAGGGGTGAGTTTGATAGTATTTTGGATATTGACGAAGGTAAAAGGCTTAGTTGGATCATCAATATTGGGAATTTGACTGGAAGGTGTGGGGTTTGCCATGAAGGTGGCGTGGGAAAGTAAGAAAAGGTGTAAAATTAAATGGTGGAAATGTGGAACAAAAAGTCTGATACCATATAGAGAATATTCATTATAATGAGCAAGTATTATCAATAAACAAATCAAGGATTGACCTGAACTTGATTATTCCTTATTACAATGCACCATAGAAATCTTATGCTGAGAAAGAATAAAAAGAATCACAAAAAAAAAGTTGGATAAAGGTTACTAAATACTAAACCAAAAGGTAATAAGAATTAGACCAAAGAAAAGAAAGAAAACTATTACTAAATTCAAGAAAAATTCACAAAGAGATTAAAAGGGGCTCAAAGGCCAAAAGATTAACTTAGGGTTAAAGGCTTAAAGAAAACTAAAGAATTAACTCATAGATATGAGCTCACATAAAACCTAAAGAAATTCAAAGGGACTCAAATTCTAAAAGAGAACCAAACAAGGAAAAAAAAACAACAATTAAAGGACTATAGAAAAATTAGAAAAAGGCCAACAGGTGTAGGGGCCCCGGATTTTTGGGTCCCAAATTTTTTGTTCACCTTTCCCAAACCGTTCATAGGTCAAGTTAGACCTTAAAAATTGGCTTAGGGAAAGGTGAAATGGACTTTTTTAGAGGTATTTTGCAAAAAAACAGGAGCCAGGAATTTCAGTCGCGCTAGCGTGGTAGCGTGCAGCGCTACAAAGTTTGTCACGCTGCAGGTGTAGCGCGGCAACCTTTGTGACGCTGCGACGTTAGCGTGACAAAGTCTGTCGCACTACACTATTTTGGTGTTTTTTTTGTTTTTTAATTATCTTTTTTCGAGTGAGATAATAATATACGAATACGGACGATGCTAGTAAGGAGTCGCCAATGAGTTTTAGGAATCAAACTCATAAACCGTGTATTTAGATTGATTACGAATGAGACACGAATACGGGACGATAATCTAAATTGCACGAATAGCCCTTTCGATCCCATGGGGATGACTCCAAGTTATGATCTTACGAACCAAAGGTTGGATTCGGGGGTGAAGGTACTAATATGGCGGAGTGCGTCATATTAGCCCGTAGGCGGCCATTACTAGTTTTCTCTCAATTATACACAAATTATATAAAGAACCACAAAATAATAATTTACAACCTAACACAAAATTACTATTATTAAGGTGAAATCACATAAAACCTAATAATTTAGTCAAATCGTCGTTAAGATTAATTCAAGGTTCCTAGCATGATACAATTTGTCCAAAAATTATCTTAGTTTAATGTGATAAATTAATTCAAATTAAGCCCTTTAACAAAAACAAAATGATAAAAGCGGTAAATGATTCGGAAAACCAACAACAACAAATCCACAAGTTTGATTTTTAGGGCTCTCAGGAGACGTACCACTTCCCGTATGAAGATTGGAGTCGTAGAGTGTTAATTTGGGCACAGTCGAATTATTGTTTCAATATTATCAAAATTTGTAGCAACTTTTTTAAATAAATAGCAAATAAATAATAAATAATTATTATAAAAAAATAAGGTTGTTTAAAAGCAATAATCGGATTAATTAAGTATAAGGGAGAGAATAAGTAAAAAAGTTGTTGAGAAATGAAGGAAATGAAAGTTTTTAAAACAACGTGGGAACCCTAATCGCGCTGGGCTGCTAGCGCGGTACGCCGAATCGCGTTGGCCTAGTAGCGTAGGAAACCCTACAACGCTACTAGGGTAGCGCTGTTAACTTAGTCACGCTGAGCTGTCAGCGTGACTAAAGTAACCGCGCTACGTTTTTTTGAAAGATCTTTTTATTATTATTATTATTATTATTATTATCATTTTATTTTATTCATTTATTTAAAATAATAAAAGAGGCATTGGGATAAAAAGGTCCGTTAAATAAGAATGGAAATTTTATAATATCCGAGATTTATTTTTATGCCCAAGTATACTCGATTATCCAATCTTCTAGAGAAATAAGTTTTTTAATCATCATAGAGTCCTGCCGCGGGACGGGGAAACTAAATTAGGTGTCTACAACAGGCATCACCAAATTTTCTATAAATACATAAGAAATCTATCACAGTGGTGCTAAATAATCAAACCAGGAGCAACATCTGGAGTTCACTAGTTCAGGGCTGATAAATTTTGGTGGTAACAGTAGAACACCGAAGATATATAGACTGTCAAGAAGCTGACTAAGGCAAAAGTAATGGTGCGACGCAAACTAGGCTAGGCTCTAGCTTGCAACATCGGGATGAAAATTGCATTGAAGTTAGCAGATTTATTCCTCCATTTTCTTAGATCTAGCCATATAATCAAGTAACTAGCTTTAGTCCCCGGGCGTTGCCCCGAATCATTTGATAAATTTCATTTTAAGACTTCTTTAATTTGTTTTGCCTTTTTCATCAAAATTTAAAATATTCTAATTATATATATATATTAATTAAATTTAATTTTGTAACAAACTGAAATTATAAGTGAACAAATAGGAGCATTATATTATTATGAGATATTTACAGTAGATAGCCATGAAATATTATATAATTACAATAAAAAAGTTTGAAATAATTGCGAATATAATGTGAGTATAATATGTTTGTTGATAAAAAGATTGAATATATGTTTTGAGGAGTGCCTAATTTCTAAAGCTTTAGTTTTTTTGGTTTGTATCTAAAATGTCATTTTTGTAAATATTTGAAACTTTTGACATTAAAAAATATTAAAAAGTTAGTGGGCCCCTTATGTTAAAATGAATACCGTTACATAAAACTCTTGTAACATGCTTCATAACGGTCTTTGTAAATACAATTTGATGAAAATACCCTTTTAGATAGTTGCTAAAAATCTAAAATTTTAGCAACCAGGATTTTCCCATATGTTTTACACTTGAACTATTGAACATATGATTTCAAAAGAAACTTAATAGATCCAAATAAAAGATCAATTGTGATATTGACGAAGTGGTAAAATGAACATGAAATTATCATAAAAATATATATTCATTATTATTCATTTTTCACATATTTTATTTATCATACGTAGAAAAGGAATTAATAATTTTACTTAGTTATTACTTTCTTGTATGATATACTGTACATAATATAATATATTGTTACGGAAAAGTAGTTAATAATGACATATAGGTTAATTGGTAAATTATGTGTCTCATATGTCAAAGGTCATGAGTTCGATTCTTGTTGAACACATTTTTTACCATTAAAAACTGATTCCCAAGCTGAGGTGGTGCCATGTGGCGGATTACGATTATTCACCTTGCGTTTTAATAGGGTTTTTATGTATTGCGAACCTTCTAATTTCCCTTATTAATAATATATCACTAACCTTTCCTTTCTCATTATTTTTTCTATTTTCTCCCTCCTAATTCACTTTTTAATGGAATCTTTATCAATTGTCATAACTATTTTTCATTAACTTCTCAAATCAACCACAATTATTACACCTTTCTTTCATTTGTGATTGGTTGTACTGAGTCTAAACTAGCTTGTGGGTTTATGAAGAGTGAAAAAGAGAAAAGAAAGCTTTCAAAAACCTTTTTATTGGCAGATGTAGTATTCGTATTTCTTCAATATCAGATTTATGGGATATATATGGTTTTATACTTATATGTGATCGAGTGGGGGTTTTGAATTTGATAATTAAATGTGTACCTAATTGCTTTATATTGTATGAATCATAGTGGGATTTAACTAATTCAAATATACGTAGTATTTGCGTTTAAATTGAATAATGCGGGTTTAATCATTCAAGAGAAGAGAGAAGATAAGGGGGATGTTTGGGTTTAAGTTGAATGATGATGTTAGGTTTTGCGTAATTTGTTAATTGGAAGATTGCTTAAACCCACATCGTTGTGTATTATGTAAAATGTATATTATGTTGTTTTATCTCAAAAGATGTTCCCAAGCACACCCTCGATGGGTGGTGGGAATTGATACCTAGGGAATGAGACGAAGATGATTTAAGGTGTATATCCAATATGTTAAGGATGGATATAAATTCGAGACCCACCGCGTAAATGTGAATAAAAATGACAAAACTCACCTCACCCTCACCATAATGACATCTTTTTTTTTTAAGAGAGTTTGAAATCTTACAAAAGAAAATTTTGATGGATGGTAAATGTGTTTTTGAAACTCAAGAGTCAGAGAATAAACCTTCACATTCCTTTATTTAACACTTTTAGCATTTGCTCTCCCAAAAAAAATAAAAAACACTTTTAGCAATCAACTATTATATATTAAAACGCAAGGCGAAGAATTGCAATCCGCCACATGCGGTCAATGGTAAAAAAATGTGTGTAATGAGAATTGAATCACTGACCTTTGACATGCAAGACACATTATTTACCAATTAAGCTATATGTCATTATTGTTAATTTTTCCACAACAAAACTATTATAACATGTATATCATAAAAAGTAATAATTCACTAAAATTAATAATTCCTTTTTTACGTTGATAAATAAAATATGTGAAAAATGGATAATAATTAATATATATTTTTATAATGATTTAATGTTCATTTTATCTCTTCGACAATATCACAACTGATCTTTTATTTGGACCCATTAAGTTTTTTTTTGAGATTATGTGTTCAACAGTTCAAATGTAAAATCTATATATTATTTCTGTATCGATAAATTAAACATATTAAAATCACATTATATTCGCAATTATTTGTAACTTTTATATCGCAATTATTAAATATTTTATGGTTATCTACTGTGAATATCTTATATTAATACTCCTATAATTTTGTTCACTTAACATTATTTCAGTTTGTTACAAAATTAAATTAAATTAATATATAATTACAATATTTTATATTTTGATGAAAAAGGCAAAACAAATCAAAGAAATCTTAAAATGAAATTTTATCAAATGATTCGGAGCAACGCGCGGCAACCAAAGCTAGTTAAGCAGTTAGACCATATAAATACAGAATGAATCTTTGCAATACATCTATTCATGGTGAGATATCCGAAAAATAATACTCCCTCCGTCTTTTTTTACTTGCTACATACGGACCAAAAAGCTCTCACATATTTTGATCCAATGTAGCAAGTAAATAAAAACAGAGGGAGTAATTATTATTAATTCTTAACGACTATTATTTGTAAGAAAAATAAAATAAATTGGTGTTAATTTCTAACAACTAATCAACTATTACTTGAAAAATAATAGTAGTAACGTGAAAATATGAAATAATTTACATTTTCTTCCAAAATTCTCCAAATTTCCTGCAAAATTTTCTTCCCTCAATCATACTGATGTCACTTTGCTCCTTCCTCCATTTACAAATTTCATAAATTCATCATAAATCACCCAGCAAAATAGAGGAATTATAGGCTAAATCACTCAAAAATAAAAACCCCATTTTTTAATTTTTAATTTTTATTTATATATAAAAAAAATAATGGGAGAAAAAATGGGAACATCAGAAACAAATTCGCCAACACCATCTCCAAATGGCAAGAGAAGTAGAGATCTTGAAGATGAAGTTTACATTGATAATCTTCATAATCATAAACGTTACCTCAGTGAAGTAATTTTTCTCAATTTTTGCTTTTTAATTTTTAAGTTTTTTTTTTTAATTTATTTTTTGGGAATTTGAATGATAATGTTTGTAATAAATGAAAAATAATGCAAATTTTTAGATTGGTTTTGTTAAAGTTTGAATTTTTCTGCAATTTAAGGAATACCCACATCAATTATTGGTTGTTATTGTGTATAATTGAAGTTTGTGTTGTGAATTTTGTGTTTATATATAATGTTTTGAATTGCAATTATTGACATTTGCTAATTTCTGCCATTATTTTTAGTTATATAAGTTATAGATTGTAAGTAGTAAGTACTTGATGTTCATGTTGATTAAGCGCTTAAAAATGGTGGAAATATTTTCAGATGATGGCATCAAGCTTGAATTGCTTGACTGTGGGAGACCCAATTCCTGAAAGTATCTTAGATTCGCCGGCGAGGTCAGAAAACATGTTCTATTCAAGGTGAGGTGCTGTTTTTGTTGTTGCTGTTTTCTTTTGATAATTTTGTGTTCAAGAGATTTGTTTACTGAACCAAGTATTCTGCCTCAAATGCCCGGGTTCATATATGCGGTATATCAATGTCTTTGATGAGTAGGAATGTCCGAATAATATTGTTGGTGCTTGGTAACAAGTGACAACCTCCTGCTATCTGTGAATTCTATGTACTTATAAGTGGATATGATCTTTTCTCACTACAACCCTAGCTAGAAGAGACAGACGCATTCTTTGACTCACCTTGACAGTTAAGTGTGATTAGAAAACTGTTTTTTGGAGTCCAAATTAAGGGCCAAAGATTACATGGAAATTAAACGTCAGCATTTTCATAAAATATCCTACGAAGATCTAGAGGAGACCCTTGCAAACGACTTTGAGGACCCTATTTAACAAGGTTGTTCAACTTCGCCATTTTTAAGTTCTTAAGTTGGTAATGAAGGTTAAAGGCCTTAAAGCAATATTACCCTAGGTGTGTCTTTCAGTTTACAATGTCGGCTCCTCCAGCAATGCCTGAAATGTTGTTATAGTCACCCATTTAGCTAGCGGAGCAATCTACTTAATAGAAACATCCTTCCTGTCCATACATTTCCTATGCAAAGCTTTTCCCTTAACAAAACCTTTTTGTTTCTTTTAGTCACTTTCAAAACCAGCACCAGTGGGTGTATGCCTTAGCTTACCACACACATGAAACTTACATTAATAAATGAAATTTCACTGAGTCATGTTACAGCAATTCATTACTCATCTGGATTTGCAGGCCACACGTGCATCTAATTATCCTCAAAATTATGTGCCTGCGGTTTGTTGAATCTGTACAAGTTTCCAGCGAAACAATGCTTCTATACACACCCCTTCTGTATTTTAAGTTGGTTTGTGCTGTTGGCCATTGGCTTTTCAAGGCTTCAATGTTAA
The DNA here is from genome assembly GCA_016808085.1 of Suaeda aralocaspica. Classification (NCBI taxonomy): domain Eukaryota; kingdom Viridiplantae; phylum Streptophyta; class Magnoliopsida; order Caryophyllales; family Amaranthaceae; genus Suaeda; species Suaeda aralocaspica. The sequence goes on from PYUH01000775.1 coordinate 291,923, forward strand.
GCTTGAGAACCACTCCACTGCTTTTTGTACCATGACTAGTATAGAATGCAGTGAATTTGTAGAAAATCCAGAATTTCAGATGACAAGTGAGGTGAAAGAAGATAACAATGCCAATGGTAGAAGTTTGTGGACTGAGGCCATGACTCTCAACTAGTAACTTCTGGTCGCAACTCTCCAAATCTGCTACAACAATCGCTTGACTTCGTCTAACTCCTAACATTATAACAGCTACAATGCAATCCCCAAGGCTGGGTTGCTGTTTTGGGAGAAACTAATTAAAACTAACGAAGTATCATTTGACTTATTTAGCTATTGCGAGCTTCGGCTAGATGTTAATCAATTTGCTTGTCTTCCTCTTCCTTGTCTCCATTGTCTTCCAAATCTGTGAAGTTGACAATAGCACTTTTTGTTGCTCTCTTCTTCTTCTTCCTTGCATAGACCAAGAGTGGGAACTCTTGGGGTGGTTTCGTTACAAAATTATGGCTCCAGTTTATGTATAGTATTCGAACAATTACAGTGAGGATGTCAGTCAATCTATCTATCAATCAATCGATCAGAGCTTTAATCCCAAAATTTGGGGTCGGCTACATGAACCAAAATTACTGTGAGGATGCTTTATTTTATTTGATTAAAGGGATCTATGTGGTTCCTGTGCATAGATAGCTATTTTCATGGCTTGCCTTATGCCTTTAAATGGTTACTAATATCTATTGGTGAAAGTTACATGTTATTGCTGGAATATTCATTTTCCGTGAGTGAGAGAGTTAGACTCTTTATGTCACTAGGTTGGGGGTTGTGGCTGAGGCATGTAGAGCAGGGCATCCGGAAATTCTAATGCTTATGAACTGGGTTGCTTCTCTTTCTCTTTACAAAATGTGGTATTCTGAGGCTGGTTCTGCTCATTTGATGGTCACAGTTCTACGGTTCTACTTCATTGGCTTAAGGGATGGAAACTACTTATATTTAAAGTATGTCATGCAGTTTCCTTTTATATGCTCATTTTACATATGATTAAGGGAACAACAATTAGTTACCTCTTTATAGTGGACCACTGTTCTATGAGAGTTATATCATTGCCTTTCTGCGGAGCCTTTTCAACTCATACTTCCAATGATTTCTTTTTCTGTAAATTTCATGGTGTATTGAAGACTTGATGATAAAATCTTTTTGACTCCTTAAAATGTGTGTGATATTATATTTGTTGGATTTTTTTCATTGAATTTTTCTTTTTTTTTTTCTTTTTTTTTTTATAATTTCTAACCAAGAAAGAAGTAAGAACTGAGAATGAAAGAGCAGTAAGCAATATCTACAAACGATGGAACACTATGTAGCTTAGGGATGAGTGACTACTAAATTGCTTGACAATTATGTGGAAGAAGAGCACTTTAAAAGCCCATATATGGGAAAGTAACTTATCGTGCCAACTAGATGAGAAGGAGCAGCAGTTGGGAAATCACAGTTTCGGTGTTTAAAGCTTTTGTAACCAAAATTTTGCCCTTTTCCACTTGCTTTTTAAATACAAGGTACAATTTTTTCAAGCCAGTGGTGTCAGCTTGCCCTTTTTCTTGCTGTATCGTTGTCCTTTGGCCTTAGATGCCTTTTTTTTATGCATATATAAATATCATGATGAGCAGCATTATGGTTTATTGATATTAAATATTAATGACTCTTCCGCCATCGCACAATTTGTTTTTTGAGTTATGCCACACAAAACAATGTTTTGTTTTTTGTTTTTTTAAAATGTTTGTGTTATTTTTTTTTTTTTTACTTTGTGTACTTTTATAACTTGAAACCTCACATGTACTTCTTTAAAATGGATATTGAATTCTGCTATTTTTGGCTTCTTACACATGGATATTGGATGACCCTGTTGCAGAGATGAGTTGTCCATGCAGTATTCGCCCATGTCTGAAGACTTAGATGATACACGATATTGTGAAACTCCCATGAGTGCCTGTTCATCTCAATCTGAAAGCCGTCCTACTAGCCCTGTTTCTCCATATAGATACAAACCAGTTGGTGCATTCTGTTCTAGTCCCCCTAGCACCTCACAACCTTCAAGTGGATGCACTGCCTTCTCAGGCTCTTCTCAACCTCGACAAAGAGGTTCAGATACGGAAGGCAGATTCCCTTCTTCACCGAGTGATATATGCCACTCAGGTGACTTGAGGAAAGCAGCACTTTTACGATCTGTACAGATGAGAACCCAACCTTCATGCTCATCAGTGTATGATCTCGGCTTTACTGCAATGCATAATGTTGAGGCTGAAACTCGATCCTGCTCATATTTGAAACCTTTGGGCGATGAACGGGAGTTTCATGATGGATGTCCTGTCATGCCTTCTTCTGTACCTGAATTCGACCAAGGAAAGGATTCAATGGGAATGGGTTTGGGGAACTCAACGAACGGAAGGATTCAATGGGAATGAGTTTGGGTCAATTCGACCAAGGAAAGGATTCAATGGTAATGAATATCAGCGGATTTGACCAAGGAAAAGATTTGATGGGAATGACTATGGGTGAATTTGACCAAAGAAAGGATTCAATGGGACTGCATATGGGTGATTTCGACCAAAGAAAGGAATTAATGGGAATTGACATGAGTGAATTTGACCAAAGAAAGGGTTCAATGGTAATGAATATGGGTGAGTTCGACCAAGGAAAGGATTTGATGGTAATGAATACCGGTGAGTTTGACCAAGGAAAGGATTCAATGGGGTTGAATATCAGCAATTTTAAACAAGGAAAGGGTTCAATGGGATTGAATATGCTTGACTTCGAACAAGGAAAGGGTTCAATGGAATTGAATATAGGTGAGGGAGAGAGATCTGTGAAGTGTGAATTAGATGCCACATGAAATTCGGTATGTTGAAGCAGAGTCCATATGTGAAGTTTGGTTGTTCAGAGCAATCTGTAGTGAGCTACTGATTTGTATAGGTCATATTCTGAGACTCCTTGTTGGCACATATTGATGATGACAACCCATAAACAATTCCTTGAACGCCTCATTGCCACGGAAGAAAGTAGCTCTGTCAACGCAAGATCTGAAACGGTCAACTAACATGCAGCTTTATCCCTAGAATCCTAGATTTGTTGTATACTTGTATCTAGATATCCGATGGAACACTGCTTGGAATTCAATACCAAAGGGAGTTGTAAGGTGATTTGATGTTTAGTCACTTGACTGTTGAAGAACCTGTAAGTTCCGATCTCATTTTCCTTTCCTACTCCTTTTCTTACTTGCTTGTTTACAATTCTGTTTTCTTCTGTATTTTGTTCCCTTTATTGAGCTTGATGATTTTGTAGTTGGGTTCTGGAAGTCGTGAGACAGTTCAATTCATATCCAATGTGAGCTACTAATCTATGGTGTGGCAAAATCACTAGTGTTTTCCTTGTCGAACCATAGTTTTATTACCCTACTGTTTTTTATGGTAACTATGCTGTATCGCAGCTCACTTGGGTCCAAAAAGTGTGTAAAATTTGTGAGATAGGGTTAGTATTTCTTCTTTAATACCCTATTGTTAGTATTTTTCTTGAAAATTAAGTTCAACCTGTCTAGTATGTCTTCACACATAATCTTAATTATAATTATTATGCCCTTTTACTTTGTTCACAGTCCTTATAAACACCTTTTTACATGTGCTACATTTTACTAATTATAATCTCATGGGCGTCATTTCACCTAGAATACAGGTATGTTAATTACAGATAAAAGCCTCCTATGTCTTCTTCATTTAGCCAAAAGGAGGAATGCTTTGCTCATCTCTAAAGATATTATCTGGGTCAATGCTTCTTTTTACCTTGGCCAACCTCTTGAAATTATTCTTGAAGTACTTGGTACCCCAAACCTGAGCTTCTAGATAACTTGTACTTCCATTTATCCCATTAATGCCCAAATCAAGGTCTCTATAATTGAAATAGGCAGTTCTTGGAGACTTAGAAACATATGGACTCATAAATTCGTGAAGTGTTCTCACCCAATGAATATGCCTATTAGCTTCCTCAGCTTCATTCACTTTCCACTTTACAATATATTGTATATTGTATAGATTTCCGCCTCTATGTGGGAAAGCAATTTGGGTTTCTGGTATGCGATTCATTATCCCACCTAGTGGTTCCATTATCATGTAGGCCTCATGTACTTGCATTTGCCTCTCCCATGCTTGTTGAAGGGCGATTTCGGGTATGGGTTGGTTTACAAAGTCAGATTTTGCCTTGAAGTAGCTCTTATAAAGTTGATGATCTCTGTCTAGGAGAACTTCCTTTGGTGTGCCACTTGGGTTTCCAGCAAAGTATAGTACTGATTCAATCCAGCTCAGTTCTTTGCAGTCTTTTGCCTCCACTCCCAGTTCAGAAAAGCTATGCTTCATTAATGGAATTAGGCTGTTGCAATTGAGAACATGTTGAATGGTATTAGGTTTATATTAACATAGCTACCAGTATGTTTGTTTATACATTCTTTAGTGACAAGCATTAAGAATGTTTTGTACCCTTTAAATGTGGAATTTTCTTTTGCAGTCTGTGATGGTCTGTCAGAATCTTTGTTATTTATGTATTCACTTTCAAAGTGCTTAAGTTAGACATCCTGACACCTTGTCATTTACTTATTTTTGACAATTGGACACATCATGTCCAACACTGTAGGTTAGTTTTAGAAGCAAATACCTCTCTACTAGTCCAGGGTTAAGACTACGTATACTTGAGATCATCGCAAACCTTGTCTAAGCCTAATCAAGTAACAGTCAAATCTACTCACATTTGCGTATTGTTTTGACTTGTGAGTGAATTGATTTTTTCCTTCATGCATTTAACTGTTTACTCAGACTCAAAATTCATTAAATGTCTAGCACCCGTTTCAAGTACTTGACACTCGATTGTGATTGTGAACTGTGACACTTCATCTTTTAGAACAAAATCATACAAATTTTTTGTGAGATGGTTATCAAGTAACATAGACTCCATATATATTTAGTAGCTATTGTGTGATTGATGGCGTCTGAACATATTAATCATACTTATTGATGCATGTCTGTATAAATTACTAGTATGGTAATACCTTTGAGTACTCCCAAGAAACATAGAGTTGAAAGAAGCTTGAACAGTTTTTCCTGAGCTTCCACCATCCAAATTTTGAACTATGATTCTAATAAATAGGTCTTCAGGCAACTTATCTGCAATCCTCTGCCATTTGTCAATGAGCTTATTAGCACCTTGCTCAAGAGTTCTATAAACTGTAAAAACAGTTACTATGGGTGGAACAGGAACCAGCTTTATCTTCCATGCAGTAATTACCCCAAAACTTGCTCCGCCACCACCTCTAATTGCCCAAAACACTTCTTCCCCCATCAACTTCCGGTCCATTATCCGTCCGTTCACGTCAACCAGCCGAGCATCCACTACATGATCGGCTGCAAGTCCGTACTTTCTTGTCAGAGCCCCGAATCCACCCCCACTGATATGGCCTCCAACACCGACAGTGGGGCACACACCAGCAGGGAAACCATAAGTGCTACTCCTCTGTGCAATGCTGTAGTAGAGTTCCCCTAGGTTTGCACCAGACTGCACCCAAGCCGTCATATTATCATTACCATCATCCTCAATGTTGATTTTGATTGTACGGAGTTGGACTAGATCGATAAGGACAAACGGAGTTTTACTCAGGTAGGATAGACCCTCGTAGTCATGACCGCCACTGCGAACCCTCACTTGGAAGCCATGCTCTCTACTGCAGAGAATTGTGGCTCCAATCTCAAGTTCCTGTGATGGGGTAACAATGTAGTGGGGATTCAAGGTCGACGAAGAGTTCAACCACCTTGGGTTTTGCTGTGATTTTTGAAAGAGGGAGGGGTATAAGGCTGAATCTCTTGTATAAACTATAGTTGCGGAGTGTTTACTGGCCATGCATTGAAGAAAATCCCTTGAGATTATTGGTTTTGTAAAAACAAAGATCAGTAGGAGGAAAAGTGTTAATATCACTAAAGAAAATTCTAAGAAGTTTTTCATTTTTATCCTTGAGGTTCTGAGATTATTGTTTGGGAGCTCTAAAGTTGTTATCATTTTTAATAGATCAAACTAAAGATTCTTGTTTGAGGAAGATATCAAATATATTTTTCGAAATGTTATCATTTTATAAAGAATATGTAAAAATCGCGCACCAGGATAATGCTAATATGTATGCTTTCTCTTGATTCACAATTTGCTATATTTATGATGAAGGAGGTAGAGTGCTGGTGGATGCATGTTTTGGGAACAGGGTGAGATGCCAATATATAAAATTTACTAATTACGGAGTTATGCTAAGTTTATGCTACTTTTGTTTTTATAGATATGTTTGAGGCTTGAGCAATAATGATAATAGGAACAAGAAGTTGAGTTCATTTGGTGACGATATATACTTTATAGTATGCATGCAAGTATGCAATGAAGAAATAAGTAGTATTGATGTGATCAAAGTTGTTTTGTAGTTTATTTTAATGCAATGCTGAGCATGGAGTAAGGCTGGTGGCACGGGGTTGTGAGTGATTATCTATAGCATCTTGTGGTCTTGTGTTCTGCAGGTACACTTGTCATCTGTCATGCATCTTAGTGTTTGCGTGCATGTATATCTGTTGTTGGAGAATTAATACTTCCTGTCTATACTCATTTTCTTAGTACTTTGCTTATGTAAGATCAGATGATTCGCCAAAATGCTCTAGCTTAGAAAGCCCGGTGGTTATTTGGTTCGAACTACCACCAACAGAATAGGAGATAAGGAGCAGGTTCATTGAGCTATGTCCTCATTCTCGGTACACATTGACACTTACCCTTGAGACATGGAGAGAAGTTGTAATGGGTACTAGGAGTTGAATTCATTTGATGAACTTATATTTTATGCAGTAATGCAGAATGCCTGCGACGAAGGTCTAGGATCTGATGCGGTCAAATTTGTATTTTAGTAAATTTTGATATAATGTTGAGCACTTGAGCATTGATTAATGCTGAATACATGGGAGTGCAAGTGTTTTTTTCTATTCATTATGGTCTTGTTTCTGAAATTACACTTGTCATCTGTCATGCATCTAAGTGTCTGTATGTGCATGCATATCTGTCGAAAATACACTTTACTGTCTATATGCTTGAGAAGAAATTGGTATCACCTGGGCTGTCGTCGCCTTTTGTGTTGCGGAATCATATCTTCGTCTCGGTTTTGGAGAAGGCCGTGGGTTGGAGGAGAGCCACTTACTAAGGGCCTTGTTTTGCACGAGATTTCATTTCACATCTTGAGTATCATCTTTGAAGGCTTTAACCACTGAAGCTAATTGGCATCTAAAGGCTTGTAGTATCCTGTTTTCATCTTTTAACTTAGTGGCTTGTAGACTTGTATTCCATAGTATCGAAGGAAAGCAAACTGATGTTTTAATGGAGTCTATTAACTAAAGTCTCTAATAGTGAGTTTTAGGGGTTTAATGACCTAGAGACCTCGGTCCTAGTTGTGACTTGTTGAGCTAATTGCATTGGCATGTTTAAGTGTATGTTTTACTACCTCCGCCACAAATTAGTTGCAACAATCTATTATTTTTTATCTCACAAACTATTATTTTTGTTGCAACTAATGGATGGGGGAGGTAGTATTTGTTTAATTGTTTGCGTTAGGTTTGTGATTTAAAGATTTTGACATGAAAATACGGAGTAAACCTTTTGCAAATTTGTTTTGGTGCTGTTGCCCTAGAACAGACACCAACAAATTCAAGGATCTTTTGATATTGAGATGTAAAAGGAAATTTGAGAAGTTCACACAACTTTTTGAAAGAGATTTTTTTTTTTTAATTATATATTTATATATTTATTAAAAAAAATTATGTTCTTGATTTTTTTAATACAAGCTAAATGTGCGAGCTTCTCCAAGTACAGCTCAATTAGTAAGCATATTGGTCATTGGTAAATTTTTAAAGAGGGCTCTCTAGGGAGCATCATTTTGCAACAATCTAACAAGAAATCTACTTAGATTTCGCACATTTGGAATCATCTATGTATAGTGGACAAGGGTAGGACAAGAGGAGGAGATGTACATGGATGAAACCAGCAACAATAACATGGATTGTGACCCGGAACTAGGATAAATAGTTCTATAGCTAGGCTATGACTAGCCATGGGATGGGTGGTGGCTCCAAGGTCGGAAATAAGTATGGTGAGGATGACATTGCTTCAGATGATGATAACCCCCACGGTAACCCCCATTGCAATTCGAATGATGATATTTGCCCAACTATTCTCACTTGGGAAGAGAAGAGGCGCCTATAGTCTCCTTAGCGGAATGCTTTGATAGTAAAATTTTTCAACAAGCGTCTTAATTATGATCTTCTTGTGAAGAAACTTCGATTGAAATGGAGTAAGGTAGATATTACGTTGACAGGCATAAGTCATGCTTACTATGTACGTGGTAAGTTTCAATAATTATGATGATTATGACTATGTGATGATGCAAGGGCTCTGGATGATTGGAGATACCTACCTTACTATTCGAAAGTAGGTACTAAACTTTATAACACAATGTATACAACGGATGAAACTCCAATGAGCAAACTCACAGCGTTGCTATGTGTTTATTTCAGATCTGTCCATGGAATACTTTGATAGTCGCTTTCTTCATAAGATTGGATCAAATGGGAAGGTTATCACGATCGACACGAGAACATAGTGGAGAGGTTGGGAACAACATGTGTGTTTTGTATTGAAGTTGATCTAATCAAGCTTCTACTCTCTGAAATTCATGATAAATGGAGATATGGCCTATAGGTATCTAGTATGAGGGATGGTGTCAAATATACTTTAAGTGTGGTCACTTAAGACATTAAAAAGATGGATGTAAGGCCTTCATGAGCAATGGGGGTAGTTTAGAGGGGTGAGCACAAGGGGTTATTTTAAAACTAGGATTGTTAAGGTTGAAGAAAATAATAAGTAGATGGATGATGGTCCAACGACTGAGTAGAAGGTCAAGTGCTAGGACAAGGACTAGCATGAATGAGGGGAGGGGGGTCCAAGACATCGAGCCAACGCACGAAAGGTAAGAGCCAAGTGCACGGGGAAGGTCTAATGCAACCTAAGAACCATACCTCCCATAAGTCACGTTTTGGGAGATAATATGACAAGGCTGTTGCATACCTATCAAGAAGTGCTAGGTAGAATCCTTGGGGAAATGAATTGTGTTAATACTCAAAAGTTTAAACCACAGAAATAGCCTTGCTTGATTGAAGTATCTAATTAACTAATAGCCAAAAACAACATGATTTGTAACAATTAAGATTCAGCCTAGGACAACGAATCATTAAGGACGGTCAGCTGAATATCAAAGATTAACAAATCTCAAGACTAACTAAATTAGGACTCACTAATTCTTTCAAATCTAGAGAGTAGATAATCACATCGGCTTTGAACATCCCCTCTCACAATTAAGATCAATTTTTTAGTTCAGACAACGAGTGATGTTTCATGGACTATGGTGAATTTATCAACACTCCCCCTCACATGTGTCTAAGAGATGGAAATGGATCGGTTCGGGGCGGGTGGACTGGTGGAGCATCACTCACATCCGTCATGTGATCCATCCATCACTCACGAAAGTTATCACCCGCATCCATCCGTCATCTACAAGGTGAAAAGGATGTAACGAATGATAAACGAGTGAACGTATTTAGTATATGTTATGTGAAAATAATTTGTGATATAAAACATTTAGCATTAAAAAAAAAGAAAAAATTGATTTTAATAATCCCATCTTTCGTAAATTTGAAAATAACAGTCCCACTTTTCAGTTATTTCACAACAGTCCCACCTTTATACCTTATTTTCATTTAATAGTCCTTAACCGGTTAGCAACTTATTTAGCAGGTTACCTCTATGCGTAGGATTATCTGATTAGTGGAGTGTATTTTTATTAAACAAAAAAATAAATAAAATTCCCCTCCCCTAAATATGATTCCCTTCTTCCTTTAATTCTATTTAAAAAAATATATATATTGAATCCCTTCATCTCCAACTCACCATCACTCTAAAATTTACTCTACCACCACCAGAAAAAAATTCAAACCCCCCCCCCCCCCAAAAAAAAAAAAAAATAATGTAAAGCAATTGTAGTTGTGGATTTTTGGATTGATGTGTCTTGTTGTTGTTGCTGCTCGATTTTGGGGAGTTAGGAGTTCGAATTTGTTCATATTCGGGGTTTTTCTTCTCTAAAATTAGGTTTTTGGGGTTTATTTACTTTAATTGGCTTCGAATTTCACAAGTTGAGGTTTTTTCGCGTTGAATCTTTTTGTTCGAATTTGGGGTTATCATAAGTTTTTGAGTTTTTTTGTGTTCATAGTAGAGTGTTCGATTGATGTTTAAATTAGTTGTCCGTTTGGATTAGGGGTTGCAAGTTTGTGGTAGTGGTAGTGTTGGAAGTTAGTAGGTGGCTGGGGCTCGTTTTGGATGTTGGGTGGTTTTTTATGTGTGGTATGAAAAGTGTCGATGGGTTTGGATTCTAGATTTTTAGGGGGTGGTTTTGTGGTGGTGTCAGTGGTATGGTGGCAATTTGGAGGCGGTGTATATGGTTGTGGTGGTAGTTATGGTGGTGGGGGTAGTCAGCTGCAATGAAGGGAAGAGAGAAAGAAGAGAACAAATAAATTGTAATTTAAAACTGGTTTATTGGTATTGATTAAAATTGTAAATTAATGTTTTTTATTTAATCATTTTTATTAATTAAAAAAGCAAAAAATTTAAATGAATCTGAAGTTCTGGTCAATGGTAAAAAGGACCAATAAAAGAAAAGTACGAGTAAAGGTGGGACAGTTGAGAAAAAACTAAAAGGTAGGATTATTAATTTCCGATATGTAAAAGGTGGGATTATTAAAATCAATTTTTCCTAAAAAAAAAATATTAAAGCTTATTATCCAGCTTCAACCATCACTCGCTTTTCATCCATTTAAATTGGGTTTTTCACCCTTTTAATTTAGGCGGGTGGGGTGGATGAGATAAATCTTCCACCGGATATTTTCATCCTTGCATTGCTACATGTGTCATTCATTTAAGATGACCCACGGTTTACTCTTGTCTACACAATTAGAATACACATCTCGGTAAATCTGCCCTAATATCTTATTCAAAGACCAACTTAATCAAAAGCCTAGACTTATAATTGAGGATGAAGATGAGTAAGACCATGTTCTTTTGGACTGAAACGCAGCTAAATTGAAATAAAGTGAGCCGAGCGAAATTGAAGTAGACTGAAATGAAGTAGTAATTATAAAGAAAATGAGATGAATTGTGATTGGAACAGAGCTGAACTGAACTAAACTAAACTGAATAAGAATTGAACTGAAGTGCCAAAAATTTCAGATCTAAGTTATCACATTAAATATCCCAAGCTCCCAACAAAAACTCAACTCGAAAAACAATCACTCACACACCGATAAGTTCGTGAGTCAAAGATCAAATTCCTCAGTATCTTCTTGTGTTTATAACATCGAGGAAATACTACAGAAAACAGAAGCTCTAGATTCATTTTGCGTTAAGTTACATACATTACAGTATTAAATTTACTCTAGGGACAGAGATAGGTTAAATGGCAAGGTAGTGACGACTAGTAGTGACCATGCTGATGCATTTGCACTTATGTTATCTGATTGAGCGGCTATTAATGTCATAAGATTGTACACATTTCATGTGTTCATATCATATCATATCATATCTAAGGCTATCATTCATTTTTAGGGCCGCTCCTCTAAAAACTATGGCACATCTTTTTATTCTTCAGTTTTCTGACCGTAGGTATTACGTTGATTTGCATTCAATACTGGTTCTAGGACCATATCTTGGGAGATATGGGCCAAAATAGGAATAAATGTTTATGTATCCCCTTACAGTTTAGTTAGTGCCGTTTAGGAGACAGTTATACGGTAGCTTCTACATGCTGCGCGATCATGTTAGTTGTATACTTGTTAGCTCGGAATCTGTGAGTTCAATCATGGTCGGATACAATGTACAAATGTACTAACGGGAAATTTCTAGTTTCTAAATGTTAGAAACATAGTTTGTTTATAACATAGTATTTTAGGAAATTTGGAAAATAATAGAAAAAAGGAAATATTGATACAAAAATGAAAGTTTCTCAAAACAGCATGATATAAACCAACTAAGTTTCTAACATTTAGAAATTAGATACACCTCTGTACTAACAGTTGGTTAAAGGTTCCGATAGTGGTACTCAACACTTGAGATCAAATATCACCGACAACATCTCCAAACTCATTCCCTAGGCACTGAATGGTTGAAGTAACAAAGATTTTATTTAATCATTTTCTGTTTGGTTGTTGAGTTACCTCTCAATCTTGTGGGGAAGTTTAGATTTTCCGGTGGTCCGCACTAGTTACTCCGGTATTAGCTACTCATGTATAGTACAATATAATTAATTAGTTATTGTACTCTATGTAACGCATCCTTAACTGAAGTTTTAGGGACAATATACGGAGTACAAGATTTAGGATAAAATCGCATGTATGTCCTTATGACTCCTTATACGCTAAAGTTTTTATATATAAGAATGACAGTCGTAGAAGTAACGAGAGTCGCGAGCACAAATAAAAGCTGGCACTAGATAGTGAACCTCAATGTACAGTTGCAAAGTAGATTGATTAAAGCCCAAGCAAAAAAAATCAAAGAGAACAAGAAAAAACTCAACGACGTGTATAAGGTATGTTGCATGACATTTCACTATTAATAATCAATTATCAATGTACTACTACCCCATTGTAATATTATGAAAGCATTTTAGCATGCAAATGGCATAATCCATTTTGTATACGAGCCACATGCACTTTTTTTGTTGATTATGGCCGCCTTATATCTTGTACTAAATGCTCTCACTTTCCTTACAACCTAGCTATGGAAGATTATATTTGAGTCTTTTAGCTTAAAGGTATTGTGTTGTGGTCCTTTATTGGTTGGTCTCTAAATAATAATGTTTTGTTTATTTGGAGATCTAAAGTAGGTTTATTTCATTGTCAAATAATCGACATATGTTATGGACTTTGTGAAATTGGAATTGAGAAGTTTCGGGTGGTAACAAACTAACAGTACAATAATGCCATATACTACATTAGGTTATTTGGTTGAAGACTTGAAGCTATATGGAGATTTGAGGATGGTTTGGTTTTCGAGCTTATTAAGTCCGTCTATGCATAGAGCTTGGGCATGCCATAATATGACATAGAGATGGAACTGATAAATAAAGTATAAATATATACATTAACAAAAATGTGGATCTTATTTCCTATATATTCATATACTACATACGAAGTATATATTTTCGTTGATATTGATAGCAACTTTAAAATCTATAAGAAAGACAATGGTTACGAGTTGTTTAGTCTATACAAAACTAAATCTCACTTAACGTTGCTGCAATTTAAGGAATGTCAGAGGGGAGGTGGAGATACTAAGCGGCCGATTGAAACTTGAGGGCCAAGGAACACTTCAAACCCTAACTCTCAATTCGTGAAAGCATATGTGATTCGAGTCATTCACAACTTAAGCCCTATTATTATAAATTTATTTGAGCAAAATCGGGTAACAATAAAATGTCGATCAATTCATAAATTACTCAACATTAATAAGCTCAAAAGAAGAAATCACAAGGTTAAAATTTTTGAACACGGTTGAAGATGGAAAACTAAGGTAACGGTAAGTTTTAACTAGCCTCGAAGCCAAGGAACTTGCATATTACGTGAAAACTCTAAAGGTCAAACTAAAAGAATAAAAGTCAACTGAAAAGACTTTGATTAAATACCACCGCCTACAGTAACTTGAAGCAGAAAATGACCCCCCTAGCTAGCCTTCATTGGAGGTTAATACTTTGATCACAACTAATATACATGTGGTTTGCCAAATGCTAACAAAAACCCTGAGACTAGCATTCAATTGATAGTACTTATATCAACATAAAGTTCTTGGACTTTTTGAAATTTTGTATCAATACTTCCACAAAACTTTAACTTTGTGGATTGAAATCCTTAACTTGTTCCGAAAAAGGGGTTTTGATAAGTCTAAATAACCAACTATGTCATTTTTTGATTGTTATGTAGTTTCTGCAACTATTAACAAGATTTTTTTTTTTTCCTAATAGTTGTATTTGTAACTATGATTGAGAGATCATTTCTCATTATTTCATTGTCTAACTAAAGGGGGTAATGAGTAGAAATAAAGTAGAAAACATATAACAAACAAAGTGTTTCCTTTCACTTGAGGTATCTTTCTCTCCCAAAGTACATTAGCTAAAGCACCAAAACAAAAGGAGGGATGTCGGGCTAATCACTGATATGTTTAGCTAAACATTTTACAGTGATTAAAGTGTATTAATATAATATCACCAATATAATACATTATATCATCAACAAAGTTTATCATATCACAATTACTTATACAAAGTATAATAGTATATTAACATCATATCACCTATAGGGCATATCATATTACACGAGTTTCTAATATCATTATACTACTATACCTCTTGTTTCATATTATTTGCAACGATTTAACATAATGAAGAGAGGAAAAATATCTAATCATTGCAATAATACTATAAATATAGGAAACAGAGGTAGTATTATAGATTAAAGACATCATATCACATCTTATTTGTATTATATAATACTATAAATTTCACACTTTTACCATTGTGATATGTTTAGTTAAACATATTAGTGTTATTAACTAGGAATTCCCCAAAGAAAAAGGCTAAGGGCCTGTTTACTTCAGCTTAAAAACTTTCAATTCAGTTCAACTCCAATCAATTCAGTTGAGTTGTTTTCAGTTAAAGTAAACAGGCCCTAAACATTAGCATCTGAAAAAAAGGGCTAAACATTAAAACATTGCACAAAAAGAAGCTTGATATATTCACATCACACCATCTAACACATCAAAAAAAAAAAAAAAAAAAAAAAAAAAANAAAAAAAAAAAAAAAAAAAAAAAGGGATGGTGATAAACTGATAACCCAACTAATTGTACCATCCACTAAATTGAAACACACCTTTTTACACTAGGCAAAAAAAAGCAAGCGAAAGAACCTACAAAAACATACACATAAATCACGATTGAGGATGTGTTTTCTTCACAGCTCATTCGCACCAAAAAAATAAAATTAAATAATTGAGCGACTAAAACTACTTTTAAATTTCTACCTAAAGAATACAAAAAAAAAAAAAAAAAAGTACATAAATTTTTATGAAAGAAGCCAAGCAAACATAGCTTGTTCTTTCTCAGCATCCAAATTATCAGGAAGATCAGAAAAAACAGGTTCTTCTATATGGTTATGATCATCAGTTTCACATAACCAAGAAATAATCTGCTGCTTCTCATCCCACAGTTGAAACTCCTGTCCTATATCATCAACGGTTCCTATTTCCCAATCCCAATCAATTTGATCATGTTGATTATGATGATCAAAGTTTGATGATGATGATGATGTTGATCCTCCACCATTGGATCCTGGTGAATTAGTGATCATCACATTAGTAGTAGAGTTACTGTGATAGTCATGATCTTCTAGAATTGGGCCCATGCTAATGGGCCTAGTACTGGGCCCCACAGCAGCATCACTACTGTCTTCATCTGTGGTGGCTAAAAGCCCATCAAGGCCCATTATGTCTTCAATACCCAACAGCTCTGATTCATTATGATCAAACAATAAATTCTGATTTCCCACCTCTTCATTATTAATAGTATCAATGTTATTCTTGGACAAAGTAGTATTTTTATCTCCTATTAAATTGTTATCCTTGGTGGGGCCCACTGTTGCTAAAACATTGTTGTTGCTGTTGTTAACGTTGCTAGTGTTGTTGTTGTTGTTAAGGGCTTTGTTGTTTCTATTCCTTTGCATTGCAGCCCGGCTAGTACGGCCCCCTCGGCGTTTAGGTGGCGCGCTTGCATTGCTTAGGTTAATGATGATTTTGCCACCATTAGGCTCTCCATTAGGCCTCCTAAATGTGTGGATTTTCCTGCTCAAATGAGAGTTCCAATAGTTTTTTATCTCATTGTCTGTTCTTCCTGGTAATTGCCCGGCTATCGTGGACCACCTGCATCATATTATTGCTATGTGTTTAGCACAAATTTATGGTATCATGATCTTATTTTTACCAAAGGAATTTAAGTGGTAACAAAACTTAGTTTTTTTCGTTGCTCGAGTGGTGTTGAGAATCAATCATACAAATTTTTAACTTTTGGAACCTAAATACAAGTTCTAACCAACTAGATTATGCCGTAATAATTATTTATATCATAAACACTAACATGGATTTTTGAGCGGGGTGTGATAAATTTAAGAAAGTATATCATTTAATTATGAGACTAATAAAAAGCAAAAGTAATGGGGACTCCACATTTCTCACATGACCCCTTTTACATGTGAGTGTTTATCAATGTTGTAAATTTACCAAATTTATAATATAGATAAATTTAGAATTTTCCGAGACTTTTCATATGATGTACCTATGCTATATATTTCACTGTTCCAAGAAATGAAAAATAAAATAAAAATCACATTCTCTATATAAAATCTTTATTGAATGTTGCATGGTCATTTGGTTACATAATAGATGAATAACTATACATTTATACAAGTACTTTAGTGAGACGAATGATCTCAAAGAAAATTCGCATTCAGGTTAACAGCAAATATGTCAGACAAGCAAAAATTATTAAAGAAGAATGGACTTCAAGGATGACCCATTTGTGTACAACTGTACAATGAAAAGATAACTTTTAAGGGACAGTCACAATTTATGAGAAAAAGTAACTTGTTAGATTATAATTATTGGTTGATTTTTGACAACAAATTATTGCTTTTTAATCATGAAAATGAGACTAGCTCCTCCTTTTTTCGTCCAGATAAAAAGAAAGATGTAAAAAATTAACTTGATTGTTTTAAGTTTTTGTCCGTGTAAATGAGTCACGACAGTGGTATATATTATAAATGGTGCAAAAATTGAGAAAGATATCTGAATGTTTCTATTCGAGAATAAACTTAACTATAAGCATAAGCTAATAGTCGAAGTTTAAATTAGAACTAATTAATATTTCACTTGAGAATCATACATAACTTTGGTGTCACAATAATTTTAAAATAATATATATTAGATGATGAACTCAACCAAATGTCTAAATTGGTAGTAGAGACATAAGAATGTGTTTTATACTCTAATACTTTTAACCTAACATAAACAAGTCATCAATCTTAACCTAAATTCTAAGACATCACTTGATTTATACTTATTTTAGACTTTAATTTGGCATAGTAGTATACAACCTCTATTTTATATTATGTGCAATAATTGAATATTTTATGTCTTATAAATAATTACCACATTTGAAAAAATGAATGCAGTAAGGGTCTGTTTACTTCAGCTGAAAACAGTTGAACTGAACTGAAAGTTTTTTATGAAAGATTAATAAGTAGCAAAATAAAAGAAGAGCTGAGTTGAATTGAACTGAACTGAATTGAGTTGAGCTGAACTGAAGTACATCAATTTTCTTGCTACAAATCCCTATATTACACATGGAGGATGGACCCACAACTTTATGTAGTGAAAAGGCTAGACGGCAATTTTTAGTGCTCTTTTTGAGTGAAGTGATAACCGTCTTCCCTAATCTAAAATATTGTACGGAGTATTCTTTTGTGGATTTTGTTTTTAAGAGATGTATAGTGCTTAGACACATTACTTATTTTTTAGGATGTACTTGTATTAATTTATGCAACTATATCTTTAATTTACATTTAAGAATTTGCATGTTCCATACTTACATATTTATATAGAAGAGTATAATTAATGAACTATAAGATCATGCATTGAAGAAGGTGGATCTAGTGAGATTAAACTCTCGCTAAAGTAATTAGTTGACTATACATTACAGCAATCAAGAAATGAAATAACTGCAACTTAAAATCAACGTATTTTCAAAAACTTTTATGACGACAATTGTTTTGGAATTTTTATACATTAAATCCATTAGTTAAATTGGCTAACTAACTAATGTGAAATTTTTGTCAACTTTAAAAATTAATAAATCAAATATTCAAAGTTTTGCACATAGATGTGGTTCTTTCTAAACTTCAAGCATAAAGGTATCACAAATTATAAATTATAAGTGTTTTTGTTAGATATTTAAAAGTCTCTTCTCAATTTAATATAATTTCATATGAGTTTTTAAAAAACATTAAAAAAAAAATCGTTTAACTGACTGATTATAAAGTCGAATAGCATTAAGATCAACTAGCGTTAATCAAGAAATTAATATGCCGTACTATCCACATACTTCACAAATCATTGCTATTAATTTTAGTTCATCTTTACAAAACTGTGTTTTAAATTAAAAGTTCTCTTATCTTGAATTATTGGGCATCTCCTTCTCTAATTAAGGACACAAAAATTTTGGAAGTCAAAGTTACACTTTACAACATGTCTAAGGATTCATTACAGAACAATAAAAGAAAACAACATGGTGGTTAACATTGCCAAAAAAAAAAAAAAAAAAAAAAAAAAAAAGCATGGTGGTTAAATTCACTTCAACCTCACTTCATTGTCTTCCACGTGTCACAAACAAAATTCACAATTTCTCATGTTGGTGACAACCGAGGAGTAATGTTACATCCGTTTCAATTTATTCTTTATATTTTAATTAAT
This sequence comes from Suaeda aralocaspica, assembly GCA_016808085.1. NCBI lineage: Eukaryota > Viridiplantae > Streptophyta > Magnoliopsida > Caryophyllales > Amaranthaceae > Suaeda > Suaeda aralocaspica. Next base: position 310,613 of record PYUH01000775.1, read on the forward strand.
TATGAATACTATTTATAAATTACGTTTTGACCGTTATTTGCACTTTATATATAAGTAAAAACATGTTCGCATAGAGTCTTGTTTAATTCGTCGTGATTTATCTATTAAATTATCAAGTTTTTATAATTTTTACAAATATTAATTTAAAGACATGAATATTACAAATTCGTATTGATAAATGCATAAAAATAAACACAATGAATAAAATGAAACGGAGGAAGTAATAAAAACATATGAATTACTATTACTCCGTATTGTATGATATAGACTATTCATTATATGTACGTAATTATTAACGCATGTACTCTATGCATGTATGGTCTACATATGTACTTCTCTTAAGTAATTTAATGGAAGGAAAAAAAAATAAAAACACACGTAAATATATATAGGTAAAAATGTAAAATAGACAATACATGCAAATTTTTTGATTTTTTCTACTACGTGCAAACAAACAAACCACACCTCTTAGGGCCACTTTAGCATTGAATTTTCCTAAAAGACTACTTGTAAGCTTTAAATGATATCAACCAACAAAAATTAATGTCAATATATCAAACACATTAAAAATTAAGGGAAGCATCAAGCTTTTTGGTGAAGCAACGAAACAAACCATGAAACCATCGAAAAAGGTAAGTGCTTTTGTGCTTACTACTCCACTTTACATTACACGAAAACTTAATTAGTCGAAGACCTAGTGATCGAGTAAATGACTTGCTCTTTCAGACAAATTAACATGTCATTGGACTCCTACATTTTATATATCAGGATTTTTTGAAATTACGAACCGACGTCGTAATTAACTTAGTTCATATTCTTATCAATTTATTTTTGCTCATCAAATTTATTTTTGCTGAATTAAACTTATTTTTACTGAAAATAAGTAAAAACAAGACAAGAAGAACAAGGTTTTAGTTATGTCATACTCTCTCTACTTTTTATTAGATTTGTTCTTTTTACCATTTTTTTTTATTATTATTTATACATTTTTACTTATTGTCAGCTAAAAAAAAGTTTTGATAAATAAAAAAAACATTCAGATAATAATAATTAATTAAATATAGCAAAAGAAATACTGACCTATTACCCATAGTTGAATGGAGTTTGATTATGATTTCTTCTTCTTCTGGTGTAATATTTCCTCTCTTCAAATCAGTTCTCAAGTAGTTTATCCATCTTAATCTGCAACTTTTTCCACATCTCAATAATCCTGCAATGTGAACATATAAAAAATAGTTTTACAAAAACTTTAATTAGCTTCCAAATTTAGTCAAACCAATATAAACCATAAAAGCAGTGGTTACAAATTACATTCCTTTTCTCTCCTATCCTTTTTGTAGAAGTAATTTTTATCGGTATCATCGGTTATACCTAATAAGATACAATGATTTAAAAATAAATAAAAAATTGACAATTGATTCAAAATGAGCTAAAAATTTAGCTTCGGATCAACTGAACAACTTTTTATGTCTTTGATGGTATTACTTTGCTAGCTGAGTACAATCGATCGTATCATGAATGTTTTTAGTTGTAAACTCGTAAATCATAATTTAGAAATATGGAAATGCTTGTAAAAATTGTTAGTTGTAATACAAGTTTGTTATAACAATTTTAGCTTCATGTATACAGCTTTAAGTACACGCTATAATTTTTTTATTTTACTCCCTATTATTGTGGTAAAACCAAGTGCAGTTAATACATTAATGGTACTTGTAGTATCTAGTAGTCTGTTCTATTTGAATCATTGAGTGCATGATATGACTAACCATCATTATTAATTTACGGAGTATTATACTTTTGTCCCTTAATATAATTTTTGCAATGTGAATTTACTTTTTGTGAGAGCTTTTTATCTTAAATGTTGCAAAAATCAAGGGACCGAGAATATCAAGTAAACTGTAGCTTGTAGTTTAGCATTAACCTAAAGTGAGACAGAAATAATAAATTTAAACTTGTCTTTTCAATAATCTCCACATTTGATATTGAATTTTATGGGTTCCACAAATTAATTTTTGGAAAGGTTGCCAACCAAATTGAAGGTGATTGAGATTTTACCTTCTTATGATGTTTTTTGGAAACTTGTTTTGAATTAAAATTTCTCTTCTTTAATTATCTCATGTGTTCAAAGAACTAGTACGTGGACCAGCTCCAGCAGTATTCATTTCACAAATTTTATTAAAATATTGTCATTTTTAGTTTTTTGAGAAGTTATTTTTTTCTAGCTACTTCAATCCTTAGTAATGGGGGAAGAAGTGTCACTTTAGTGCTTTAATTTGTCTAGTCTTTTTAGTTAAAAAAAAAAAAATTGGTGTGACAGAAGACTAACTCATTAGCTTAAAAAAAAATGTGGTGATCCAAATATATAACACTAAATTAAGAATGGCAGGTGTAGCTACTTTCATAAGGTTTTTTATTTGCTTCTTACTTTAAGGCAAATTTGAAAACAAAAATATGATAACTAAACATCTTTTGTATTATTTACTTGCTGTAGTGAACTCTTACAATTTCAAGTTCAGTATAGTAAGTAAAAAACAATAAAATAGTTTAAAGTTGTCTCTAACGTTTGAAAAGGTAGGCATGATTTATACTCTGTATAAAAAATATGATTAATCATAATTCATAAAGACCTCGTGTTGAAAATTAAAGTAACAATAAGCTGAACGACCTCTATTTATATCATATCATGCACATAATTATTTCGATCAGGATTAACTCAAATTTTATATCCTTATTTTATTTATTTTCTCAGTTAAATTTATTGCTTCTACAGCATGAAACCTTTCATGGTATGTCTACTCCATCTTAGGAAGTGCATTTATATAAAAATTAGCCTAACAACTTATATTGAACGTTGAAACCAAATATAAAATATCCTTCATTAAGTTGTAGTGTATAAGTGTATTATACAATAATACAAAATATTATAAAAAGAACTAAAACCTGCATTCTTTGGTAATGACCTCCAACATCCTTCTCCATTTTCTTGAATATATTTAATCAACTTTTGATCTTCTTCCTCAGTCCACCTTCCTCTCTTCAATCCAACCTTTTCGCAACACGGGGCTCTCCCCATTGTCGTGCACTCGAGTTTTCGATAACGTAGTGTTGGAGATGGCCGGATATGGATCCGACTATGGAGCTAGAGACAGTAATAGTAATAGTAATAGTAATAATAATCCGTAATAATAATAATAATAATAATAATAATAATAATAATAATAATAATAATAATAATAATAATAATAATAATAATGCAAGTAATAAAAGATGAATTTCTTTTTTGTAGTAATGGAGCTAAAAATAAAATAAAATTGAGTGAGTGAGTGAGTGAGAGTGAAGAGTAGTAGTACTAGTAAAATACGGAGAAGTGGTCGTAGGGAGTTATAAAGTGTTGATAATAATATTGCATGGGAAAAATTGACAGATAAACAAGAAGTGTACTACCAACTACTGGAACTTATTATTAAGTGTGATAATATGATAAGTGAATATATTTATATACTATGTTAATTAATATAATGTTTTGAAGAAAAAGGAAAAAAGTGGAGGTTTATGGTAGGGCCATACTAGGATTTGCGGCTGTAGATTGGGCCACGTTGACAGGAGAAATGAAATTATATGTCGTGGCATTTTGAGGGTCGGGAGCCTCGTGAGGAGGCTCTCCATCCCCCACGTTGACCCTGCCTATGCTTAATTGTGTTTTGTTTTCTTTTGGCAACAATGTAATGTTGAATTAGTATAAAGGCGGTGTTGGTCTTTCGCTTATTTTTAGTACTTATTGAATAAATTTAGTTCACATAAAATAAATATTGTTAAGTTCACTGAAATATCGTCATATCGCTAAGAATTCATAAGTTTAAATAACTTAAAGTAAGATGAAGATAACATGCCTAAATTCTTATTTAGTGTACCATTTAATGGTTTTGAATGGCGGCAATAGTAATTAGTTAGGTCTTATCTAATTTAGTTAATAATATCAATTAGGGGTAGGGTTATATACAGTTCGGTCTGGTGCGGTCCGAGGTCCAGACTGAACCAAAACACAAAATTGCGGTCTATCTAGGTTGTTTTCCTACCATATCGAACCGTATTTATAACCAGACCAAACCAAACTGCAATTTTTTAAACAGTTTGGACTAGTGCAATTTGCGGTTAAAGCGCAATTCTCAAAACTTTTACAAAGTATAATTAAAATCTAAAACCACAAACCACAATTATTTTAAAATTAAAGATGGATCTTTCAAAATAAAATTTATAATGAATATATTTCTTAAAGGGAAAATTCTCAAATGAAAAATAAGAATTTATAATTAATATATCAATGTTCAAAGTTACATTAGTGAATAATAAAACTTACTCTCATTAAAATTTTACTCTGTAATACCTAAGTCAAACTAGTGAGATTAGTCGAAAATCTGCATAAAAGTATTTTTTAAAATTAAAATATATTATTTTTTATATTAATGTGGTTTAGGACTGAACTGATCTGATTTGAAAATTTTAATAAACCAAAACAAAGCGCAAAAAACAAGGTTTGGATATAAAATTTCAGACCGCAAAATTTGGACCGCAGTCTAAACCAAATCGTGAAATTTTGATATAATTTGTAGTTTGGTGCCGTCTAGACCATACTCTATACAACCCTTATAGCAATTATCCTAATTTTCAAAGGATATTAGCTAGCTTAGCGGGCCAACATATCGAGCATATAAGAATGAATCTAGTAAATAGTAAGATTATTAGGGGCGAATTTTGGTATTAATACATTTTCATCGCTACATGCATCATATTTATTTTCATCCACTCTCCGTCTCTAATTTGAACCTAGAATTTAGGCCTGTTTACTTCAATTGAAAACAATTAAACTGAACTGATTGAAGCTGAACTGAACTGAATAAAAAGTTTTTATTATAGGTTAATAGTTTTTAACTATTGATTATTGATTTTTAATTATGGTTATTGAATTTTAACTATAGAGTAATGACATAATAATAGTATTGATATTAATCCACTAATAATTATTAAACAAAAAAATCATTATTGGTAGTTTATATTTTTATGAAATAAAATTAGTAATATTTTTTCATTTTTTTGTGAATGGTAATCCACTTATGTGCAGTGGTAATATTTTTTTTTCATGAAAATTATATACTAATATATATATATAACAAAAAAAATGATGATTATTATTTTAAAAATATATTATGAACACACTAATAATTTTATGAACAATATAAATCAAAGTACAAAATAATAACAATATTATGAACAAATTTGTTAAGAATTATGAAGACAAAAAAATTATGAACAGAATTATATATATGTGAACAAATAATATTAAGAACAGATAAATTAGAAAAATAAAAGAATAACTAAACTAAATTGAACCGAAATGAACTGGTTAGAGTTGAGTTGAACTGAACTGAACTAATTGGAGCTAAACTGAAAAGAACAGAATTAACTTTAAGCTGAAGTAAACATGAAAGAAGGAAGGTTGCTAATGCCTAGTGCTATGTCTCCGCCAATGTTTCATGGAATTAACTTTATAAAATTTTTGATTACATAAAGTTAATGCGGGATAAATATGGTGAGACAAATTGAAATGTTTGTTTGAGAAAATTGTAGGCCAATATACAAAAAATAGAAATGTTGCAAAATTCTTAGGACAAATAAAAAAGAAACACGATGCAATCTTAAAGTAGAGTTGATCAGAGGTGTCCCGACCCGATTTTTGTAGGTCTTGGGCAAGATTTTTTGGCTCGACATTGGGCGCGGCCCGAATATTCTAAATCTCTGTGGACTTTGGTTTCGTAAATTCAACAATTTTAGTTAAATTTTTAGGCCCGATCTAAAAAAAGCCCGCCAAACCCGCTCACATATTTCGGATTTTGGTCAATAAGTTTACATCCGAACTTAGACTTGGACTAACTATTGGGATCCATATATCATATTGGTCCCGATCCGATTCATGATCACCTCTATCTTTAAGAGACCAATGTTAGTATTTATAATTTTCAACTTTAAAGGGTTTCCATTGACCTAAAGATTTGACCGAGAACCAATCCTTCTAGTTTTAACCCAATGTTTTGCGGGTTAAACATGATTGAGCTAAATGACCCATGGGACTTGGGTTAACAAAAAAAAAAAAAATTCAAATAAAAATGAAAAATAAAAATAATGATAATATGAAGACCACAAAAAGTCAACAAAGTTAATGAGGCTGCCTATTGCCTAAATCGTGAAGGTACCTAAAGTGATACGGAGTATAACCCAAAGTTCCAAAGCAAAATTATGAAAGCAAACTTCGCCAAAGCATTTTCGTCACATTTCTATTTTACCTACAACCCGACATAAAAAACGGAATTAAAAGAAGATGGAGCTCAGGACAGTCATCCGAAATCCAAAAACATTTAAGTCATCGTCAAATTGCTAAAATCACTTGTTTTTTTAGGAATTAGTATAAGTAGTATATATATATAGCTAAACATTTAAGTAAATATTGTATATCAAGCATCTTCTATCTAATGATATTTCCAATTGTGCATCGAACGAATCCTATGCTAGTTTTTATACTCCGATGGAGTCCGATCCATATAAAAATAAATGATTTATCAAGCATTTAAGCTTAAAGTTACGCTATAAAGAAAATCTCAAAAATTAGGACGTACTAGTCCCGTCAAAATATAAAATATCATAACTATTATTAAAATAAAAACTACTTAAATTAGAGTTAACACTAGTCATCTCCTCATAGAGTTTTTCCCTCCAAACTTCAAGATTTGTATACAGGGTATATTTGTTGTCGGTTCATATCATTTGACGGAAAATATCGATAAAATATTCTTAAGGATATGTTTTGTAAAAGATAATATTTCATAGATTTGATCCCAACCGATGTATAGGATTTTTTCATGTTCAATGGCATTTACTCGAGGAAGGGGGTTTACTTTTTTTTTTTTTTTTTTTT
>PYUH01000775.1:318152-405820 GCA_016808085.1 Suaeda aralocaspica
GGTGGTTTTTTTTTTTTTTTTTTTTTTTTTTTAGAGAGGAGGAAGGGAGTTTACTTAATCCTAATACATTCTAGTGATTTTTGAGGCAGCATATTCTATTCATTTATGTTTAATAAATTTTAGCCCAAAAGAACATAATTTAATTGTCCGATTTCTCTATCCCACCATTATAAATTGTACTTGTATGTGAATTGATTTTTTTTTTTGGTAACAACATGATTATATTTAAGACTAAGATTATTTTTTCATGTGCCACATTATCTGTTCACAAAAATATACCCCTAAAGTCTCGTACAAAACTTTATACACTTTTACCCTATAACTCATTTAAGTCTCACTTAATAATCATAACAAATTATTTTGTTATGGGTGTGGCAAATTTCTATTAGCCAATTACACTGTATGAATGAATGGTTGATTGATTGAATGAATCGATCAATTACACTGTAAGTATTTTTGAGATGAAACTTAAAACTAGACCTAATAATTCGTAATGTAAGCGTGCATAGGACTAGTAAAATATGCCTTATATAGTAGAGTTACAAAACAAGTCAAAATATTCAGAAAAATCCCAAAAGATCAACGGCCTCGGGCAAGTCATGGCTAGTGCACTCGACCCGCGGCCACTTATTAGTACTAGGGGCCACTTAATGCTCCTTTTGTCGCTCTTTTCCTTCACTTGTAGACTTCCAAAACTCGACTTTTCTTTGTTTAAAGGCTTCCTAATTAAGTCCTAGCTTTCTCTAAGCTCCCAAATGATGCTCACGACTCCAACGACCTTGCTATGCCTCAAATCCCTGCAAAAACTGCTACAAAATAACAATTCTTGCGAAAAAAACTAAGCAACACACAAGGCACTAAACAAGACAAATGTCAATAGAAACGGCTCAAAAGAGTCAAGTTAGAGCCAAAAATCATAGAGATCGGGGGCACAAAACCATATACAAAAAGCGATTATCGAGACTCTACTTAAGAGTAGGGATAAACATGCCCTAATGATAAGGCTAACTAAAAATAAGTACATAACTATATAAACATTGAATGTATAGCTTAAAACGGAAATAATTTAAGGATCATGACAAAATCATGCGTCAATTAGTGTAATAAAATCTCCGTATTGATTTTTATGGAGTACATGTTTTAATTTTAGCCGCCTCTTGTATGTAGTTTTAGCCTTTTAAATATGAATTCCCTCAACCACTTAGGCCTTGTTTTTGGACTGAAATTTTTGGCACTTCAGTTCAATTCAACTCTATTCAATTCAGTTCAGTTCAGCTCCATTATTCAGTTTAGTTTAGTTCAGTTCAGTTCAACTCATCTCCATAGTAATTACTATTTCATTTCAAGTCCACTTTAGTTTAGTTCCGCTCACTTTAGTTCAATTCGACTCCTTTCAGTTCAATTCAATTTAATTCAGTTCAATTCAATTCAATTCAGTCCAAAAGAACAAAGCCTTATAAGCTTAATAAAGAGACTTCAACTTAAAATCAGTTGCAAATAGGAGTAATTTTTAGACTTTTAAAATACTTTAACAAAATAAGTTGAAAATAGATGGTAAACGTTGCAAAAGTTTAAGCAAATAGGGTGGTAAACTACAAAATTAAAAAATAATAAAAAAAGATTTTTTATGGGGTGGTAACTTTAAAATAAAATCTGTACGGTGTAGTAAACATAGGTTTAATTAAAAAAAAATTCACGACTACTGTATGACAGATTGACTGTATATATACTATATAGTTAACTAGTTTTAATTTCAATAATATTATAATAATTATCGTCAAAAACGAAATGGTGATAATAAGTTAATAACTATTAGAAATATCAATATGATTATAATTTCTAATCACTTTAATCAAAAACGAATCTACTACGTAAAATAAAATAAAATTGTTTAAGGATTTGTTTAATTTTAAGGTTTTAATTGATCACTAATAATTATCAGTCACTTTGATATAAAATTGTTACTGTATAATAATATGATTGAAAGACACTTTAAGAATGTTGGGGCAAAAAAGAAGAAAATACGTAGTATATATATAGCAACTTATTGTCGTCGTTTGTTTGTAGGACTACTTGGACAAAACAGCCACCAACCTTCTCTGGCTACACCTCTCCACTTTGCTCTTTCTTTTGGTCCACTTTCTTAATTTCTTTGTAACACTATTCTACATAATTTGTTGTCTTCTGATATTTTTTTGATAATATTTCCCTAAAGCTTTAGAATATTCCATGCAACAAAATCAGGAAATAAGAGAATCTAACCTCATTTATATCCCTAAAAAAAAAAAAAAAAACTTATTCATAATGAAAAGTTGAAAGGTAAATGTATGTGGCATTGAAATGATATTAGGGATGTTTTTATCTCATTTCAAATCAAATGAATATTTTTTTTTTGTCTTTGGTTGTATCTAGCAAAGTACAAGAGTATACAAGAGTAATATTGTAAAATATAGATGTTGCATTGTCATGTGTGATCAAGGTTGTATAAATTTCGATGACCTTTTTACACATGATACCCGAATTCGTTAATTGGCATGAAATCCTTACTTTTCTTGCTTCTTGCTCAAAGTCGTGTCTTTTTTTACAAACCCTTAGCCATCTCTTGGCAATCGATGAAACAACTTAACTTACAATCTCAAAGCAATCTCCTATCGAAGTTTAATATATATTGTTGTATCTTACATTACTATTGATACACAGTGGAGATCAGATGTATGGGATATTCGACATCACCCATTTAACAAATCGATGCAAGATTCTTTACACTAGTTTCAACTAGGACAATGTTGTTGTCATTCTTTTGAAGCAACAACTTGAATTGAATTTCAGTGTTCAAAATTTGGTTGCGCTTTTGTCGGAGCCAATTTTACTTCAAAGTCAAAGTTCTAAACTCATCATAGCTTTCACAAACAAAAACATACTGAATGATTGGGTGGAAAACCTTAATTTTTTCCGAGCTAATACAATGCAAGGATTTAAAAATTGTTGGTTTTGTTTTTATGCTATACTAGGCCACAAAAATACTAATTGCCTCCTAATCAAAACAATTGTGGCCTATACACCACTTTGAATTGTATCAGTGTATCGAGCACTGCCCTATGCAATTTTTCCGCCCGTGTTTTACATGTGCAATAACTTTTTCTGACGGCCAAACACTTTCCAGAGATTTTTTTTTGTCGCCCCTGTTTAATTGATTTTGATGTCTCGTATCATTTTTCATGTAGTGAGATCGTAGTTGTGATACTAGGAATCATGTGTAACATTCTATGTCGCTCAATCTAACACGTACTTTGTAGCCACGTACCTGAGCTTACTAGTTTAAATTCTATACACTTAGTTTGTTCAACATTCGACCAAAAAACAAGTGATGAAATCACAAGAAATTGGAGCATACAAGCTGAAATAAAATCTAGAATGAAATGCATGGTTCTAAGTGGTGCAACAATGCCATAAAACATTACAGTAGTATTACATTATAATTATAAGCGTGGAAGTCAATGATCCATTAGTTTATATGGCTTATAGTTCCTTACATGACATAAGAATACTGTACTAACATTAACATTAATTGTTTAGTGGCTAATTTATAAGACTTTGGTCACTTCTAGAAATTAATCAACCTTGCCGTTACCTCGTTGTCAGTATTCTTTGAGTTGTATTTCATGTCACTTATATATAGTTGTAATGTTGTATGTTTATGAAACTTTTAAAGACTTTGTCATTATAATGACGAAAATTAAAATTGACTTCACATTATCACTCTCTACTTCGTACTTCATAAATACGAATAATGTAGATTACCCTAATATAACTCCTATGGGTAATTCAAAATTTCATTACTCGAACTTAGTGTTCGATCAACAACAAGAGGCACTCATAACACGCAGATGTAACTATTATAAATATCTTTTATTTGTTTGATTTCATTTTCAAGCAGGTCTTCTCGATAATTTGTTTAATAGTATTTTTGGTTTTTTCATTATTTTGTTTGTTGTGTTGCTTTTGTACGAGATGGTCTATCTTCCGTATTGGTGGTCGTTAGCAAGACACTATACTAGTCCTTGTGCAAACCGCAAAGTTTAGTTAACCTATCTAATCTTTTCTCATATGCGAATTTGGACGAAAGAGTTAATTGAACTTTAAGTGTACGTATTTAACATCATAGTAGTTTTCTAGATTGCACCACTCTACAAGTTTCTGTTAAAGGCTATAATTGAGTGAATGCATCAATTATACAATTAATCCAATAACAATAGAGATAATAATATAAATTGTAATTGGCCAATCAGAATGTATCATGAAGATTAGGACATTAGGTAGCTATTAAATGAGTTGGTTCTATACTTTAGTGCTACATTGTGCCACGCATTAGATTAAATGTAGTCAATGAACTAACTAATCATCGCGATTATACTATATTGTTGTACGTGGAATGATTAATAAATACTTAAACTAAAGTAGATAGAAGATTTTTAGTTTGAATCATCGTATAATTATTAAGTGTGGGGTTCTAAATAGTCTAATTTAGATGTGGTCTTTCATTATTATTTGACATTAAAGTAGTGATTAATTAGTCCATTTTTTCAATGTTAATCTACCTAATCTAAAGTAAGACATATATAGGCTATCAATCATAAGTTCATCATTAATTTTCCATGCATGACTAATAAGATTTCTGCATGAAAATGGTATATTAATTATGAATTTAAGTTTTCACCGACTCCTACAATTATTATATTGAAATGATAGTTGATAAGTTAGGAGTATTAGATTTGTAAATCTTCTACACTTTATCTTTAATTTTGTATTTGTAAATATTATAAAAAATTTATATTCTAATATGATAATATATTTTAATATGATAAATTAAGACGAATCAAATAAAGATGCATATGAATATGTTTTACGTAGTACTTACGGATAAAGCGCAAATAATAGTCAAAGTGTGATTTATTAATAAGATCAATAATCGATATGTGAAGAAAAAAGTACAAGGAAGTTTAAGTTTTACTCCCTCCATCCTTTTTTAGTTGCAACATTTCACTTTCCACATTTGTCGAGTCACATATTCAATAATTTATAACTCTAATTATGTATTTGTATAAATTATAAAAAATATATATTAATAAAGTACACATTAAATTGAATCAAACGATATCTATATTGACTATATTCCTCTTTATACATTGATCATAAAATTAAATCAAAGCTTAAAAAATGAATAATTCAACTTTTGAAATATTGCAACTAAAAAAACGGAGGAAGTACCAAATTATGCATGCCCCACCGTAGCCCCGTTTTGCTGATTGTAAAGATTTTCATTCTACAGTATAATTAGACTGTACAATGGGCTTCAAGTTAGTGCCCTAGAAGTCTAGAGCATTGGGCTTTGATTGATCCTATAGCTCTGATATTGGACAGGATAATAACTAAGCCCGTTTACTTTTTTCTGACTTTGTTGTGAATGTGGAAGCCCTCAAGCCCATTGTTAATCAATTGTTATACTATAAATTTAAAATATATACCTCCTGTATTATTTTTTACAATTTAATATTCACTTTCCTAATTCAAAATATGTACTTTACAACTATGTAGCATGGGTACTTCTAACAGGTAGCTGTCTCCGAACCCGATTCGTCCCCGTATTGGAGACGATTCAGATTCTTCATGTTATAATTGGCCGTACCCATTAACAATGTTTTTTAGATTAGTCGTTTTTAGTCCCCGTATCCATATTCGTTTTCGACCCCGTTACCGACTCCGTGCAACCTAGCTTTACAATGTAATATTCACTATCCTAAATATAACATTCATTTTATTATCAATATTATTATCTTTTTTGAGAGAAACATTCATTTTGTTAAATGTATTATTCGCTTTATACTACATAAAATGTTAAAGGTTATCATTAAGTTTTGTTTATCTTGACTTGATTTTAGAATCGAATAACCGTAAATTATTCATTCTTTTAAAATTGAGGAAGTGCGTTACTAGTAGTTTTAATCTATCAAGTGTCTTGCAGGTCCTTAATTAGCGTCTATATTTTTGTCACTTTTTTCTTTACGAAAAGGTCTAGGAAGAAGCTTGTCCATTTTTAAGCAAGGAGTAGTAATGTAGTGTTTTCTTATGATGTAATGCATGTTTTTTTAAAAGTAGTGTCTTAATTATAATGCCTTATACATATTCAAAACCGAAATTCTAGATTTATTCCTAACGAATAAATCTTGAACGGGTAATTAGGCTTATGATAATGCAGTAACAAGTCATTTAAGCGTACGCAAAGCAATTAACAAAAAAAAGGGAACTTCCACACAATAACAATGGATTTAAATGCATCAAACGCATTGATCAAAGTGAAACTTGACCACAATTTAGGCGTCTATGTCGCTGAATGCAAATTAATTTACTCAAATGTCACCGGAGCAATTTTTTTTTTTTTTACCAATTTGTCGCATAAGGTCTTTTTTTATTTTGACCAATCTGGTTATTTGACCTCCATAAATATGATTTGGTGAATACACTTTATGTAATACATATAGAAATAGTAAGGTGTTATCTATTTTAATATTAATATGTGTCCCTCACTAGGAGTCTAAGACAATGGAATTTACTTTTGTCTTTGGTTTTATCTTTCAAGGTACATATCTTAACCTTACAAACAAATCTATATAAAACCGGCAAAAAAAACTTCAATTTTATAAAATTAAGGGATCGGATAAAAAATTTCATGTATTATAACCTACAAGTTATACAACAGCTAAAATTTTTTTTTTTTTTTTTTTTTTTTTTTTTGTATTTTAGTACCTTACATTTTTTCAGTTTTTGAAATTTATTACCTTTTTCTTACCTTATATTTTCCAAAAACACAATAATTGGTAGCTGTTAATGTACATTATTTCTGTCACCAATTCCATATGGTGGGACCCACTAATCGTTATATTTTGTATTTTTTTTTTCTCATTTCAGCCGTCAACATTCCTTTCTTTATATATAAATTACTCCATTGAAACTCTATAAAATCCTTATTTTTTCAAGTAGAGTTTAATTGAGTTGCTGTCTTTCCAATGCAATTGGATTTTTTTAATTCATTTGATTAATTTAGGGTTTTAATGGCTAAAATTTAAATTCATCCCAGAATGTTTTGTAATAAAACCTTCACTCTTGTCCCAATTTCCTCAACATTGATTTTTTNAAAATTTTTTTTTTTTTTTTTTTTTTTTTTTGGCATATATTCTAGTCATGGAGGAAACAAGGTGTTATATATTTTGTGGGATTCATCTTGCCAAGTTTGCAACAACCACTACTAAGTTAATATTAAATGTCACACATTTACAGTAAGAAGAAAGAACATTGGAGTGCAAGCAATTTTGCCTTTTTTTTTTTTTAGCAATTTTACCTTCATTGATGATTTCAACATGAATGAAGTAAAAGCAAAAAAAGTGACTATGGAAGAGAAAAGAGGAATTGGAGGAGAAAGACACATGATTAAGACAGTTTTGGGTAAATTATTAGGGTTTAATTTGGGTTTTAATATTTAAATTATGGTGAATAAATTGATATTTGAAGAAAGAGAGTGATAAAATGAAGGAGTTCAGTTGGAAGAAGGAATAATTAAATTATTTAGTTAATATGGGGCCCACTAAACGAAATTAGTTGTGAAAATGTTTTTTTTTTTTTTTTTTTTTTTTTTTNTTTTTTTTTTTTTTTTTTTTTTTTTTTTTTGAAATCAGTTGCGAAAATGTTAACAAATAACAATTTTTGTATTTTTGGAAAATATAAGGTACTAAAAATTAAAAATAATAACATAAGGTGCTAAACTGAAAAATATAAGGTACTAAAAAAACAAAAAAGCTTAACAACATACAAACTATGGTATTCTTTATCTTACCAAATATGCCTCACGAGTGAGATAGTAAAAATATGAATCATCATAAAAGCCCTTAATCATACAATTATTAGGGTATGGAATATCAATTATATTGGTTGCTACTTGCCAAGTTGCTAGTGTAGTGATGATTGAGACTATATTTAGTAGGGAGTATTCGGATTTGATTTGATTCCTATGTATTATTTTGTGACTTCATCAAAACTTCATTGATTTTTTGTATTATGGAATGATTCCTAAAGTCATATTGATCTATAGAATATTTCCTAAATCCATTTATTTTGTATAACGACTAGTTGAGTTATATTTGAGGAATACTCTAGGGTTTGTTTGGGTTTCCTTGTGTTATAAAAGGACCCTTTAGTTGATCAATTAGATCATACCTTTAAGCCAATAGTATTTAGAACTCGTATATTCACTTGTTCTTTTCTCCATCATAGTGAAGAAGCTCTCGAATTTCCCACTCGTGGATGTAGGTATAATTAGACCGAACCACGTAATCCATGTGTTCTTTGTGTACCTTATTTATTGTTTTTCTCTTTATTATTTCATTAACTTGTTCCGCATTAATCAAACACAATTACACCTAATTTCCTAACACCATGCACAACAACAATTATTGGAAAGGGATTGAAATTTAACTATCAAAACTAAGCCCCAAGCCCCGAAATATGACTAACCCAATGGATGAACGGGTGAAACACCCAAAAAAATTACTCCCTCTGTTTCATGTTACTTGCTACATTTGTTTTTTCACATCTTTTGAGATACAACTTAAAACATATATATCTCGAGCTATAAGCTTGTAAAAATTACAAAAAATATATGATTAGATAGTAAACAGCATTGTGACGAATCAAACAAAATGCCTTATGACTATATTTTATCTTACGTATATAAAGTTAAAGCGAGTCAAAGTACTCACATGAACAATGACCGAAATCAATATATAACAAGTAATAAGAAGTAGGGGAGTATATAATACGTGAAGTATAATTGACTTTTTAAATCCAAAATTTCTCCAAAAACCGAAACAATCTATTCCATACTTGAGTAGCTTTGCCAGAATATTCTTCTAATCTACTTTTTTTTTTTATTTTTTTTTGAGGGAATCT
This sequence comes from Suaeda aralocaspica, assembly GCA_016808085.1. Taxonomy (NCBI): domain Eukaryota; kingdom Viridiplantae; phylum Streptophyta; class Magnoliopsida; order Caryophyllales; family Amaranthaceae; genus Suaeda; species Suaeda aralocaspica. Next base: position 327,153 of record PYUH01000775.1, read on the forward strand.
ACTTTTAATTTTATTCACATACTACATATAAATTCCACTACAAGAAATGACTCGTTTAACTTATATGCTTTTATGTTTATATACGAACAAAACATGCAACGTAACTAAGCAACTTAATAGAGAAAATAATACGGAGTACCTATGGATGAAAGTGTATTAATAAGATGCTTGATTCCCTTTCATTTTGAGCAATAAATCAATAATTATACTTATATACATATACATATAATTATGGTTAATTAACTCATGTATTTTTAGGTTAAAAATTTTATGCATCAATTTATACATTAAGCAATATACTATGTATGCTGATATGATTTATTGATCGATTTGCTTATAGTAAGCTGATTGAAAGTCATCACCAAACATACTTTGATGTTAGACAAAGTAATGGATATGTGATTGCAATACTATTTTAATGATCATTCATACTTAATTGCTTGACTAAAAGATCGATACATTATTGTAGTGTTCTTATAATTAAGTAAGAGATCTAGCTAAACTTGCAGTCATTTAATTAATTTATAAATTATACAATATGATTACTTTCGCAAATTGACATTCTTGAAATGACCAAAGTTTTTTTTTTTTTTTTTATCGTAATTTTAATTTATATATTTAAACAAACTATATATTGTTGAAGTACGTACTTCACAAAAATTCAATTATATAAACTTTGGAGCACAACTAATTAGCAATGAAGAATGCACTAATTTACTTGTTTTTCTTTCTAATCCTTGAGTTAGGTTACGTTGTACATACATGTGGAAAACGATACTCAAGTTATGTAGGATGAGAATCATCTTAGGTTACTTTGCAAGACAACATTGAAGTCAATATAAAACATTAAAGTCAATTACTTGGTAAGCTAAGATATATGATGGAATATTATCTGACATTATAAATTAAATCTTATTAGTTACATACCACAAGAATCATGCATTTTAATAAATTAATCATTACATTGGCTTGCCTATGTATGGTTTGTATGCTCACATTTGCCCAATTATATTCCCAAATACAATTAAACAAAGCAAAATTACTAAGCTTAGCTTCATACATTGATCCTACATATATATATATATATATATATATATATATGTGCTACTGCACGTACAACTACATATACATGTTATAGACTTAAAATACAGACAAGTTAGTACTTGGATCACATTGATATTCTACCTTTCTTCAATCTCTCATCCAATGTCATACTTTGTACTCCATTTATTCTCCTTTCTCATGCTCATAACCCGTAACACACATGTTGTTACGGGTTATAACCAATGGCAACTCCTTCAAAAAAGTATAGGCATTCCTGCCATGCATATGCAACTCTTACACGATGACCGTGTTGTTATCCTTGATAGGACCGATTTTGGTCCCTCAAATATCTCCCTTCCTAACGACCATTGTCGCAAGGATCCTAACGACATGGCCTTAAAGGTTGATTGCACCGCCCACTCCGTGGAGTATAACTCCCTCTCCAATACCTTTCGCCCCCTCAATGTTCAAACCAACACATGGTGCTCCTCAGGGGCCACCCTCCCCAACGGTACCCTTGTCCACACTGGTGGTTTCAACGATGGGGATCGTGTGGTGAGGGTTTTTCAACCATCTTGTGAAGCATGCGATTGGGTTGAGCTCCCTGAAAAGCTGTTATTTGGTAGGTGGTACGCCACCAACCATGTTTTGCCCGATGGTAAGGTAATCATCATTGGTGGTAGAGGAGCTTTCAGTTATGAGTTTTATCCAAAATCTTCCTCTAGAGTTCATAAATTGTCATTTCTGGAAGAAACTAATGATCCTATAGTAGAGAACAACTTATACCCTTTTGTGTTTCTCAATGTTGATGGAAATTTTTTTGTTTTTGCAAATAATCGAGCTATTTTGCTTGATTATAAAAAAAATGTTGTTGTTCGAACCTACCCAACTATTCCAGGTGGTGATCCACGGAGCTACCCGAGCTCTGGGTCTGCAGTTCTTTTGCCACTTAGAAATTTGGAGATGGGATTGAAAATCGAAGTTGAGGTGTTAATATGTGGAGGTGCTCCTTCAGGGTCGTACCTTAAGGCAGAAGGGTATCACTTTTTACCAGCTTTAGACTCTTGTGCTCGTATTAAGGTTAATGATCCAAAGCCCACTTGGGCCATTGAGACTATGCCAATGGCTCGAGTCATGAGTGACATGATTATTTTACCTAACGAAGATATCTTGTTAATTAATGGGGGTGGGTCCGGCTGCTCAGGATGGGAGCTCGGTGGAGACCCTGTCCTGAGCCCGGTAATTTACCACCCTAATAACACCTCAGGACTTAGATTCGAAACTCAAAACAAATCTCAAATAGCGAGGATGTACCACTCGAGTGCAATATTGCTAAGAGATGGAAGGGTTATGGTGGGTGGAAGTAACCCTCATATGGTCAATACATTTACCAATGTGTCATATCCCACGGAGCTTAGCTTGGAGGCATTTTCACCCCCATATTTGGATCCAACCAAAACTATGCTTCGACCCGTTGTTATTGCCCTAAATTCAAATAAGATCCAATACGGAAAAAATTTAGAGCTCAAGTTTTTGGTAAACGGGTCATCAATTGACCTGTTTTCATTAAAAGTTACCATGCTTAGACCACCCTTCAATACACATTCCTTTTCAATGAGCCAAAGGTTGTTGGTGCTATCAAAAATAAGGCAGGTGCTGAATACAGGTCACAATCAATATCAAGTCAATGTCATGACACCGGGATCCACAATCATTGCCCCACCAGGGTATTATATGTTGTTTGTGGTGCACCAGAATGTTCCTAGCGTGGGGATTTGGGTTCAACTTGAGGATAAAGATGACAATGGGTCAAACTCAAATCATATTATCCATAATCCCACTCAAACTAATGACCAGAATTTAAAATTACCACCAACATCCGACTCTCAACATTATTCAGCTTCGACTCGGCTAAAACATTTAATTTACGCATTTGTAATGATTTCATACCATTTTTTACCATGCTTTATTTAGAGGACTTAGTAAAAATCAATGTCAAAGTTACTTTCGATTTACCATGTATGTTTGATTGTTTTTATGTTAGAATTGAATTGAAAGAGAGGGTGGATCAACTTGTTTTAGTTCTTTAATCCTTTTGCAAGACCGAGGTTTGATAAATCACCATTGGATGCTAGGTCTTTTAGCTCACCATCTCGAGCATAATTGTAATTTTACACATCAAAGTTCCATTTCATTGTAATATTTTATCATGAACTCATTCAATGTAACTATTTATTCACTCAACGTGATATATTTTAGTCCCTCAATGTGATTATTTATTTGTTTAATATGATTATTATCGTTACTTAATTCAAGATAATTATAATTATTTCCTTATGTACGAAACTATTTTTTTGCCCACATTGGTGAGCCAAAAGGGGGCGGCCATGGTGGTTTTTCAAACCTCTTGGAAATTATGAACAAACGAAGCAAGTGTACGTCAAACTGTCAATTTCAACGTATGTCATGGGGCATTAGTAACTAAGTAAGGATATTGGGACGAGACGGATTTTGCCATTCCTATATATCTCTTTTTCGGTATGTTAACTTTATAAATTGAATACTCTTGTTTACATCAAATGACATTGATCGACCACAAGTCACAAAAGCTGTCAAAAAAATAGAAAGACAAGGAAAGGATCGATCCATTTCAACACGAGTGAAGTATGAGCACATTTAGTAAGTGTTTGCAAAGCCAAAGATACTTGACTTGTGCAGTACGTTGTACAGCCTTATAGCAAATACTACTACAAAAGAGGAATTATATTGATTATAAAATAATAACAACTAGCTACAAACACATGTTATGTTATTGTTATCGATCTGTATGCTTAACTTGAGTACTGTATATGCTTTAAATAATCCCCCACTTTCAGAAAGGAAAGAAATGATGGCAATGATTCCAACTAAGGATGTGTGTTCTATTCAAGGGATTCTTTACCTTCGAGTGATTATGTTCCTAATAAGTTACAATAATTTTCTTCAAGTTTATTTCAAAACATTCAATAAATTTCAATTTCTTTTAAAAACCTCAATAAAAGACTTAAATTATATATCATGCATGTTTTATTCATTCTAGCCCAATATCGATCCATTTTAATCCCGTTTCTTTCTTAGTTTATGATCTTCATACGGTCATACAAACTTTTACTACTTTATTCTAACGCTTGTCATCTTTTTATATAATTTCAACTTATTTTACCCTTATTTTTGTTATATTCTTATTAAATACCATACTTTTTCTCTCAAAATTCTACGTCGTAGTATGATATACTAGTCTCTATATTAATTAGGGGCCTCGTGCCTGGTAGGGGTGTGCAAGATTTTACGGTTCCGAATTTCCGGTCCGAAATTTTCCGATTCCGTTCCGAAAAATCGGAATTCCGATCAAGTTTTTTGAAAACAGGAAAAACCGGATTTCCGGTTTAAAATAGGATTTTCAAAAATCCGGAATTCCGGATTTCCGGATTAAAAAAAAAAATGCTGCCTTCTTAATTTCTTATGCTGCTGCTGCTGCCTAACTGCCTTCTCAATTCTCATTTCCTTTTTTTTAAACTTAAATCTCTCAAAACCCTAGCTTCTTCCCACACCCTAACATCTTCCCGGAGATCGCCACCTATTCACCGGAGATTGCTGCCGGCCCGCCGCCATCTTCCATCCGCCGTCGCCGTTGCCAAAAGTAAGTGTATTTCAATCGTTCTTATTTTAATGATTACTCAATCGATTTTATTGTTCAATCGATTTGGTTTCCACCTATTGATTTTAATTCGTTTTTATTGTTGTAAATCAATAGCAGTCACTTTAGTTTAGATTCATGATACTCAATCGATTTGGTACTCAATCGTTTTTGGTTTTTAGATTCGTTTTCATTATTGTTCAAACTAAACTTGTAATTCGTTTTTTGGTACTCAATCGATTTGGTTTTTAGATTCATGATAATATTTCGTTTAATTTGTTTGTTAGATTAATGATAATCAATAATTCGTAGATTATAAGAATTAGATTATAATTAAACGAAATTAATTGATTTGGTAGTCAATTTCGTAGTCATTAATCATTTAATCTAACGAAATTAGATTATAAAAATTTCGTAGTCAATTTCGTAGTCCTTATGATAATCAATATAGTCAGAATTTGATTATAACATTGATTATAAAAATTAGATTATCATTAATCTAACAAACGAATTAAACGAAATTAGATTAATGGTTGAAATTAGATTTTCTGACTATATTCGTAGTCAAACGAAATTAGATTAATGCTCCTTATGATAATCAATTCTGACTATAATTAAACGAAATTAATTGATTTGGTAGTCAATTTCGTTTGTTAGATTTGGTAGTCAATCTAATTATGTTTAATTCTAAAGTTCTGAATTTCTGATTAATTATCAATCTGAATTTCAACTATTAATTTCTGATGTTTATTATTGTGTTTAATTATGTTTATTATTGTTCTAAAGTATTAATTATCAATCTGAATTATCAATCTAATTATGTTTATTATTGTTTCTTCTGAATTTCTGAATTCTGACTATTAAATATTAATTATGTTTATTATTTTGCCATACATGTTTATTATTCTTCAATTCTAAATTAGTTTACCTTGATGTTTTTAGTGTCATCAAGTATCAATGATAATGTTCAAGTTGATGACTTCTTGAACAACCAAAATACGGAGGATCACGTCCAACTATCTAGTTCATCGGCGGAAGAACCATCAAAAAAGCGCCAGAATAAAAGGAGGAAGCGTTCAACCTTGTCTGGGAGCAAAGCTAGCACAACCATTGAGCGCAAAAATCGATCCATATGGTGGAATCACTATGATAAAATCAGTTATGATCCTCCCATTGCTGAATGTAAGTATTGCAATGCTCATGTTGGTTGTGATAGTAAAAATGGCACTGCTCCCTTGTCAAATCATATTAGAAGATGTAAAAAGTATCAACCCAATATTGATATGAGCCAAAAACGAATTGACTTAGAGACCAAAACATGTATGAATTCTGATGGAACCACTCAAACTTACACGGTTCCAAAACTTTGGCAATTTGATCATGATTTTTGTAGACAAGAGCTTGCTAAAATGATTATTGTGGATGAGTTGCCATTTGCTTTTGTTGAGCGTGAAGGTTTTCGTGCATTTTGTAAAGCTCTAAATCCTCAATTTCTTCCTCCTTCACGCACTACAATTACTAGAGATTGTTATGCTCTTTTTCTTCAAAAACGAAATGAGTTGAAAGATGTGTTTAAGAATCTAAAATCTAAGATTTGCTTGACTACTGATTGTTGGACTTCTAGCCAAAACTTAGGTTACATGTGTTTGACAGCTCATTTTATTGATGATGATTGGGTTTTGCATAAGAGAATTATTAACTTTTGTCCTATTGCCGGCCATTCTGGGGCAATCATTGGTAGAACTGTTGAGAAATGTTTGAATGAATGGGGTTTAAAGAACATTTTGACTGTAACTGTGGATAATGCATCTTCTAATGATCTTGCAATTGAATACTTAAGGAGAAGGCTTAACATTTGGGAGTCTAGTGTGTTGGATGGTCAATATTTGCATATGCGATGTGCGGCTCATGTATTGAACTTGATTGTGAGAGAGGGTTTGAAAGAACTTGATTTTTCAATTCTGAAAATTCGTGCTCTAGTTAGGTATGTTAGATCTTCGCCCGCTAGACTTTTAAAATTTAAAGAATGTATAAAGGAAGAAAACTTAGAAAGTAGAAGTCTTGTTTGTTTGGATGTCGAAACAAGGTGGAATTCAACATTTCTAATGCTTGAATCTGCTATAAAATTCAAAAAGGCTTTTGATTGCTTGCTCATGAAAGATTCTAATTGTTTTAAAGAAATGAAAAAAATTGGTGGTGGTCCAAGCGAAGATGATTGGAAGAGAGTGGCCTCTTTGTTGCCTTTCTTGAACATCTTCTATGATGCAACATTGAGGTTATCAGGTTCTCGATATGTCACATGCAACTCTTATGTGCATGAGATTTATGGAACTAACTTGATGATAAAGAGTAACTTAGTAGATGAGGATGAAGGTATTAAGAGCATGGCTAAAAACATGAAAGAAAAGTATGAGAAATATTATGGCAATGTTGAAAACATTAATGTCTTAGTGTTTGTGGCTGTCATTTTAGACCCTCGTCATAAAATGAGTTATGTTGAATGGATGGTCAATGATAATTATGAAACAACAAAAGCTAATCTTTTGACCTCTAAAATTAAGCTTGTTTTAGACTCTTTTTTTCACTATTATGCCGCTTCCATGTCACAACCAAAGAAAACTCAAGCATCTACCTCTACTTCTACTTCATCTACTTCTACCTTTACTCAAGATGTTGATAAGACTAGGACTAGAGGGTTGCGGGAAAAAATTAACCTTGAGGAATTGATGACATCAAAGTTTCAAAGGGACACGGGTTGTATGGAAACTAGTGAGACAAAATCTGAGTTAGAAAAGTATCTACAAGAAGCAAAAGAGCCAAAGAGTCAAAATTTTGATATCCTAACATGGTGGAAAGATCAACAAAAAAGATATCCTATTCTTCACAAGATGGCTAAAGATGTGCTTGCCATACCTGTTTCTACCGTTGCATCGGAGTCGGCTTTTAGTATGGGGGGTCGTGTGCTTGACGATTTCCGAACTTCGTTGACTCCAAAAATGGTTGAAGCTTTAGTTTGCTCAAATGATTGGCTACGTACTTCTCTTATGCCACTAGTGATTGAAGACAACTTGAAAATGTTGGAAGAAATGGAAGAAGGTTGGTTTCATTTTACATTTTTTTGTTTTAAATATGTTTTTTTTATATATATTTTAAATTTACAATATTAACTATTAAGTGTTAACTCTACTTGATGTTAAATGTTGATGGAGTTGCTTATGTTTCATTGTTTTGTAGGTTTGAAGGATTTAACTTTGGAGCAACCGGAAATCATAATAGATGAGACAATAGATATGATAGTGTGATGAACGAACTTTGAAGAAACCTTAAGTTTGCTTTTGTAGATTTGTTGTAATTCTTAATTTCTTACCCCATCCTTTAGTTGACGTGGTTGTAATTTGTTTTCCCTTCCCCTTTGAACTTTATATTGTAATACAAAACTTTGTGGACTTTGTTGATCCTTGTATGGCAAATTGTAATTTGACATGATTGAGAACTTGAGACTTAACTCACTTAAGGACTTGAGATTTGGAGTTGAAATTGTGGACTTTATTGAGCCTTGCATGGCAAATTGTGGAGTTTAACTTGTAATTTTTGTTGCATTATTCTTTGTAATTTTTAGGGAACTTGCTTAGTTGTTTTACTGCTCAAAAACAACATTATTTGATTAGGATTTATGCTGCATAAATTAAACTTAAAACAAGGGGAAAAAAATGAAAGTCAATGAATTCGGAACCGGAAATCCGGTTTTCCGATCCGGGAAAACCGGATATCCGGAAATCCGGGTTTCCCGGACCGGAACCGGAATAAATTCTGCGATTCCGGAAAAACCGGATATCCGGAAATTCGGACCGGAACTTTTCCGGATTTGAACAGCCCTAATGCCTGGTTCGCACACAGGAAATATAATGAAATCCAAAACCAACAGGGAGAAAGAAAAATAACCTTGATTTGCCCTACCTTCTAGTGGAGGGAACCAAGCCAATGCAACAAAGTTAAATATAATTGAGTATTTAAAAACCACATAATTAGAAGTCAACAAAATCTCATTTGAATACGTTTTTTCTTACGTATAATAAATTGTTTAATGGTTAGGGTCCAAAAGGGAAAATCATGTGTTAAATTGGGTCTAAAATTGAATAATCTAAAGTTGGGTCTTTTATTAAGTTACCGTCCAAAATTTGGATTATTTTCATGAATTTTTCATTAAAAAAAAAACCTTATAAGAATAACCAACCTTTGACCATTTTAATTAGAGGCAATGCAAGCCCACTACTGAGAGTGAGTTCAAAACTACCTTCTACCCTTCTAGAGGAGGGGACCAAATAACACCTAGGGGTTGTTCTCTTCGAAAGATTAATTAGAATGGATGATAATAGATTATATTGGATTGAACCAAAACGGATTAATGGGATTAGAATGGATTAAGCATGTACACAACATTGTTAAAACCACTTTTTTTTGGCTAGGGAGCAACAAAGGGGAGAGGTGAGGGTTGATGCCAAGATCTTATGGAACCAAAAGCGAAGGTGTAACCAACTAATTTATTGCCCGCCCTCAACTTAAAACACTTTTGCATATAATTCATCTAATATCAATTCTTTCAAAATTGAAATATGATTCAAAATAAATAAAAATAAAAAATGTGTAAATCTTACATATAAAATGTGGCAAGGTATGTGTGCAAAAGAACAAGTACATGAGATTTGAAGATTCTGAAGATATGAAAGAGGGAGAACAATATTAATTAAGATGATTGAAACAACTATTTACATATTATTCATGTAGAATTTTGTATGGTTGTTGATGAATAAGTATGTTGTAAAGATGTAAGAGCAACACTTTATTTGTGTTGCAAAGATAGTTAACTTAGTTTTTTAATTACTTAATTTTGCATAACTAAAAATAAGCAATTACGTTTAAAAAAAGGGAGAGATTGGCTTGAAATAGATTAGAAATGATAATAATGGATTGATCTGAAAAGATGATAATGGATTGGAATAATGGGTTGAAAAAATAAAAATAGATTGAATGAATTTTAATAGATTGGATTGGATGGCCATGGAATGGATTAGAATGGATTCAGGATTGAGAACTCTTGAAAAGAACAAGTCCTAAAAAAAGTCATTACCCAGCAGTAATGACATCATGTAAAGCATGCAAATCTTTTTATGGAGTTTTGTTTTGTTTTCGGTTGTTTTCAGTTGAACTAAACATGCCCTACAATCTAAATGGATCTCCATGTCAAGTTTCAACTTCTCATAACACATTTTCCCACGTAAACCCTTATCCTTAGCTTTTAATTCAAGCCTTTTAACTTATTAATAATCAAAAGTAGAATAATTGGGTAGTATATGGAGTGTTACATATGATTTTTTACTATTCTAAATGAATCATGTTCAACCTAATCAATTATTTAAAAAAAAAAATTCCCATACCATATAGTAAGTAAATTTGGCAACTAATAAGTTTTAAAAAATATTTTGTGTTTTTAACTTATAGTTTATTTTCTCATTTATTCATCTATTTCTAAGTCACTTCTTTCAATTACTTATAAAAGAACTAATATGAACCCCAAATACATTGAATTAGTGTGCACCTAACATATTTTTATAACTCATGTAAAAGCTAATTATATCATCCACATTGATTATATCATTTTTAAATTGATCATTTAAAATATCATTATATCATTTGAAATGTTTATTTGTATTATCTAAAGGTAATTCAAAAAGAGATTAACTATATTAACCAAAAAGAAATATGTGAATTATATTATCCAAAAGGTGAGTATATTATTTGAAAGGTAATTGCAAATTAAATTAAGTATGATTATATCATCCAAATTTAAAATGTAATCATATTATTTAAATACAATTATATCATTTGAAAAACAATTATATGATTTACTAGTTCATTATATATATATCAAAGGGCACTTAGATTTATAAGTCAATTATATCATTCAAATATACAATCTGTCTTGCATGAACCTGGTTCACACTAATATTAATGTACACCCAATTTATTTATTTTTTCTTAAAAAAAAAATTCTCCCTTTCTTTATTCCTTTTCTATCATTGATAATGTCCGAAGCTTTAAAAACAACAATTTCACAACCACAATTATGCTATTCTAATAATCCCTTATAAATTATAATCAATCGAATAACTCCAGGAAGCAATGATTATTTTAGGATTTACAAACAATGATTGAATCGTTCAAACTCGAATCGATGTAGGCCAGAAGTTAGAGATTTTGAAATTTGAAAATTGAGAAATTGAAGATCTAAAAATGAAAATGGGAATGATGACTCACGAGGTACCAATTGATAAGAAGAAAGGAGATTTGAATGTATAAGCCCTAATGGAGAAATCGAATTAGGGAAAAATGGTTGAAAGTTGAGTCTTGAGTCTATTCACTATAGTATCATGCAATTAAATTGGTCAAGTAAAAAAAACTTGTTCAAGATATTGGTATTTGCCATTTTGTATATGTCTATGTTATTTCTAGGGTATGTACAATATTGTTTTAATACTTTTACAACTAATTTAAGTGATCTTAAAAGATATAATTACTTTATATAATCGTATTTTAATTTAATTTAAAAGATATAATCACTGGAACTAAGAATAATCGTATTTTGTTATAAAATATTATTATTTTATGGATGTCCATTATACCCCTTAGGTATGATCTAGAATGTTCTGGATACTAGAGTTTATTCTACAGGAAACCCTAGTTTATGCTTGTATATATATATTTGGTACTGAATAAGAAAACAGATCAATTCTCCTCCCCACAAACACTCTCTACTAAAACCCTAGTTTATAACACGTTATCAGCACGATTCTTTAATTGAAGCTATTAAGCAGAATTAATCGATTCTCAACAAAAGATTGAGGATACCTGACTGTTGATAATATCTGTTCTTGAATATTTCCTGCAATTACTTATCTCGAACTGACCATTGAACCATAGGATTGAGTGAATTCGGGAATGTTGTTGTTGCTAGTGTGATTTTCACAAATGTTCTTGTCATTATAATGTATGCTTTTGGGAGTTGACTCTAGATGCTTGCCGAAACGGTTTCTCTAATAATTTGGTTAGGTGGTTATGAATTTGCTTCTCTAATAAATTGGATAGGTGGTTATGAGTTTGCTACTGTTTAAAACAATGCTATTCTTTCTTGGCAATGGCAGAGATTTATGGAGTCGAATGCTTATTCCTAAAATTATGATTTCTGACATTATTTATGCCATCACTTCAGCTGAGGTTTTTTTTTGGTGTCTTAGACAATACATTCCTACTACATTATAATCATATAATGCTTTCAAAGTTAATTAAAAAAAAAAAAATTGTTAGTTGTATTAATAGACTAAATTAGTAATAAGAACCCACCAACAAACATAAAGATAAAGATAGGAGTATGCAATTTCTTTCATATACTTGGTATTATAGTAAAAGCAAAACTTATTTAAGCCATTGCTCATGATAATACAGTCCTACTGCATTATACGACATATTTTCAATCCCTTTAAGGTTGTGAATGAACTTGTCAATGAGATTGATTAATTTTGCTAATCTTATTTTGATTGACATAATTTTTCTTCAACACTTTCGTATATATTTATACTACCTATTAGTTTCTAATTTGTAATATAGTTTTAATATAGTGAATCATGTTAAACTTAGCAAAACTTGAATTTGCGGCCCTTGATATTTCACTGGAAAGAATTATTTGTCTAGGGCATTAGATGCTGAAATTCATCTAGATGCAAAAGGTCTTGGAAAAACTATCAAAGTAAGAAATCAAGAAAACAGTCAAGACAAAGCTAAAGCTATGATATTCCTTTTCCATCACCTTCATGAAGCTCTTAAAACTGAATATTTAACTGTGAAATACCCAATGGTGCTTTGGAATAATTTAAAGGAAAGGTAAGACCACCAGAAAAATGTTATCGTCCCTCAAGCTCGTTAAGAATGACTAAATTTAAGATTACAAGATTTTAAATCATAAGTGAATATAACTCAGTCATGTTTAGAATCACTTTTAAATTGAAATTATGTGGAGAAAAAATAACTGATGAGGATATGTTGGAAAAGACATATACCACTTTTCACAAGGATAATCTCTTATTGAGGAAACAATATCGTGAAAAGGGTTTTAAAAAATATTCTGAATTGATATCTTGCCTTCTAGTGGCTGAACAAAATGATGAGCTTTTATTGAAAATTCATGAATCACGGCCAACTGGCTCTACTCCATTCCCTGAAGTGAATGCTGCATCCCACAATGGGATATGAATTAACAATAAATGGTGAAGAAATATGTCTAGCTGATAGTGCAACTACTCATACAATACTTAAAAAAATAAGAGATATTTTTCTCAATTGATGATGAATAATATAAGTGTGAATACTATATCCGGTAGTGCAAACATTATTGAAGGCTCCGGAAGAGCAACTATATTGATGCCAATGGGAACAAAATTCGAAATTATTGATGCTTTGTACTCCCCTAAGTCTCAAAGAAATTTATTGAGTTTTAAAGATATCCGTCAAAACGGATACCATATTGAGACAATAAGTGAAGGAAATAATGAATTCCTTCAAATTACGAGTATAACCCAAGGCACTAAGCAGGTTTTGGAGAGATTATCTGCACTCTCCACTGGCTTGTACTACACAAAGATTAATGTTATTGAGACATATGCTATTGTAAACCAGAAGTTTACAGATAGCTTTATAGTTTGGCATGACCGGTTAGGCCATCCCGGTTCATCAATGATGCGAAAAATAATTGAAAATTCACATGGACATTCTTTGAAGAGCCAGCAGATTCTTCAAAATGATTATTCTTGTGCTGCTTGCTCCCAAGGTAAGTTGATCATTCGGCCATCACCAGCGAAAATAAATTATGAATCTATTTCTTTCCTTGAACGTATACAAGGAGACATATGTGGACCAATACATCCACCATGTGGACCATTTAGATATTTTATGGTTTTAATCGATGCATCGACTAGATGGTCACATGTGTCCTTACTATCAACCCGCAACCTGGCGTTTGCGAGGTTACTTGCTCAATTGATAAGATTACGAGCACAATTTCCAGATTTTCCTATTAAGAATATACGTCTGGATAATGCTGGTGAATTTACTTCAAAGGCTTTTAATGATTATTGTATGGCTATTGGAATAAATGTTGAACATCCTGTAGCACATGTTCATACACAAAATGGTCTTGCAGAATCACTAATTAAACGTCTTCAGTTGATTGCTAGACCATTACTTATGAAGTCGGATCTACCGATTTCTACTTGGGGACATGCTATTTTACATGCTGCAGCACTAATTCGCATCAGGCCAACCAGTAAACATAAATTCTCCCCATCACAATTGGTTTGTGGTCAGGAACCAGATATTTCCCATCTAAGAATTTTCGGATGTGCTGTGTATGTTCCAATTGCTCCACCACAACGCTCTAAGATGGGTCCTCAAAGGAGGCTGGGCATATATGTCGGGTTTGAATCCCCATCAATAATTAGATACCTAGAGCCATTAACAGGTGATCTATTTACTGCTCGTTTTGCAGATTGTCACTTTAACGAGTTGGTTTTCCCAGCATTAGGGGGAGAGAACAAGCAGCTGGAAAGTGAAATTAGTTGGAATGAATCATCATTAAACCACCTTGATCCTCGCACTAAACAATGTGAATTGGAAGTCCAAAAGATAATTAATTTACAAAGCTTAGCAAATCAATTGCCAGACGCATTTACTGACCTAAATAGAGTAACTAAGTCACATATACCAGCTGTAAATGCTCCTATCAAGATTGATGTCCCTGAAGGACAATCTCATGAGTCTAAGGCACGCCTGAAGCGTGGTAGACCAGTAGGTTCCAAAGATAAGAATCCTCGGAAAAGAAAAGGAGCAATGATAAGTAATGGCCAGATTGAGGAAGCAATAAATGAAGGATCTCCAGAAGAGACCATAGACATGACAAATGATAGTGTTCTAGAAGAACCTCAGGTACCTGAAAATGAAGAGATCTCAACAGATTATGTCATGTCTAGAATAACTTGGAACCGAAATGAAATCGACGTCGATGATGTGTTTGCATATAATGTAGCACTTGATGTTATGAATGAAAAAGAGGATCATGAGCCTAAGTCCATTGAAGAATGTAGGAAAAGAGATGATTGGCCAAAATGGAAAGAAGCAATTGATGCAGAATTGAAATCACTTGCAAAGAGAGAAGTATTTGGGCCAGTAGTTCGTATACCTGAAGGTGTAAAACCAGTGGGATATAAATGGGTCTTTGTGCGGAAAAGAAATGAAAAGGGTGAAATTGTGAGACACAAAGCACGTTTAGTTGCACAAGGATTCTCACAAAGACCTGGTATTGATTTTGAGGAGACATATTCTCCTGTGGTGGATGCAACTACTTTCAGATTCTTAATTAGTCTGGCAGTAAGACATGGACTTGATTTACGACTAATGGATGTTGTAACAGCTTACTTATACGGCCCACTTGATAGTGATATATACATGAAACTCCCGGAAGGTTTCAAGTTGCCTGAAGCAACTGGTTCGCGTTCTCGAGAACAACATTGTATTAAGTTAAATAGATCCCTTTATGGATTGAAACAATCAGGGCGTATGTGGTACAATCGCCTTAGTGAATATTTGTTGAAAGAAAATTATAAAAATGACCCTATTAGCCCTTGTATTTTCATAAAGAAATTCGGGTCAGGTTTTGTGATTATTGCTGTCTATGTTGATGATTTGAATATCATTGGAACTCCAGAAGAGATTCCAATAACAGTGGAATACTTGAAAAAAGAGTTTGAAATGAAAGATCTTGGTAAGACAAAATTTTGTTTAGGGCTACAAATTGAGCACCTAAAAGAAGGAATCCTTGTGCATCAAACTACATACACAGAGAAGGTGCTCAGAAGATTTTATATGGATAAAGCACATCCGTTAACTAGCCCAATGGTTGTAAGATCACTAGATGTTGATAAAGATCCTTTTCGCCCTCGGGAAAATGATGAAGAGATTCTTGGTCCTGAAGTACCATATCTAAGTGCAATAGGAGCATTGATGTACCTTGCTAGTCACACAAGACCCGACATATCATTCTCTATCAATCTATTAGCAAGGTTTAGCTCATGTCCTACCCGAAGGCATTGGAATGGGGTTAAGCATATATTTCGCTATCTACAAGGTACGAAAGATAAAGGTTTGTTCTTTTCTAACACCTCCAAAGAAGAATTAGTTGGTTTTGCAGATGCAGGGTATTTATCAGATCCTCATGTTGCTCGATCACAAACTGGATATGTATTTACATATGGTGGTACCGCAATCTCTTGGCGTTCCATGAAACAAACCATTGCTGCTACTTCTTCTAATCATGCAGAAATTTTAGCAATTCATGAGGCTAGTCGAGAATGTGTATGGCTAAGGTCTCTAATTCAGCACATACAAGAAGATTGTGGTCGTTTATGTGGAAAACAAGCTCCGACTACATTATATGAAGACAATGCAGCCTGTATTGCACAACTCAAGGAAGGGTACATTAAAGGTGACAGGACGAAGCATATTTCGCCAAAGTTTTTCTTCACCCATGACCTTCAGAAGAATGGTGAGATTAGTGTCCAACAGATTCGTTCAAGTGAAAATTTAGCAGATCTATTTACCAAGGCGCTTCCTACTGCTACATTCAAGAAATTAGTTCATCAAATCGGGTTGCGTCATCTCAAGGATCTCAACGGATGATATCATGAGGGGGAGTCAATGCGCGCTGTACTCTTTTTCCCTTAGCTATGGTTTTTCCCACTGGGTTTTCCTGTTAAGGTTTTTAATGAGGCAGCATTGCACATGCGCATTATAAAATGATGTATATTTGCTTTATAATGGACATCCAAGGGGGAGTGTTATAAAATATTATTATTTTATGGATGTCCATTATACCCCTTAGGTATGATCTAGAATGTTCTGGATACTAGGGTTTATTCTACAGGAAACCCTAGTTTATGCTTGTATATATATATTTGGTACTGAATAAGAAAACAGATCAATTCTCCTCCCCACAAACACTCTCTACTAAAACCCTAGTTTATAACATATTTTAATTTATATAATCACCTTATAAAGGTTTCACAATATTAATTACTTATTTAATGATAAATTAACTTCTAGATGATATAATAACATTTTAGATGTATATTATCTTTTGAGTGATACAATTATCTTTTGAACGATATAATCACGTATTGAATGATATAATCGCCTTTCGAGTGATATATACAATCACATTTCGAATAAAATTCTCGGAAAACATAATCATATTTTGAATGATATAATGAACTTTTAAATGATATAATCAAGTTTTAAATGAAACTCACATTTTGTTTAATATAATTATATTCCCGATAAAAAATCAAATTATTATTTTTTAGATGATATAATTACCTTTGATATAATATAACCACATTTTGAATTATATAATCACTTTTTGAATGATATCATTATCTTTTTGATGATATAATTACATTTTACAGTTTTTACTCCGTAAATGATATAATCACATTTCAAATGATATAATCACATATCAAGTGTTATAATGGTTTGGTACCCCAACCGTATTTTTAGTTGCGGAAAATCACTTTTCACATTTGCTGAGACACATTTTAAACCAATTATAACTTCAATTATATATTTGTATAAATTATAAAAATTATATATTAAGTAAGTGCACACTAGCAAGATTGACTATATTTCTCTTTACACATTAATTATAAAATTAAATCAAAATTTAGCCGATTGAATAATACAACTTTTGGGATGTTATAACTAAAAAAACGGAGGGAGTAATTTTTTTACATCACAAGTCGTTTGATACGGCAGTACTGCAACACAAAAAGTCCACGTGGAACTCCCTAATTGGATACAAACAACAATTACTTCTCTCTGATTGGACAAAATCTAACACGAACACGTCAGTTTGAAAAAACGCTGTCGTTTTATTATTCCACCTCCTTCCCAAAACCACTGAAACTAAAAACATCAGTAAATCGTTCACAAAAACATAATAACCGAAAATCAAAAATAAAAAATAAAAATATTAATTCTGCAATTGAAACAATAAATCAACTGAAATAAATCGCAATTTCAATTGCAATTGCAAATTCGTGTTAATTCGGGGGAAAAAAATCAAAAAAAAACCCTAGAAATCCAAATTTGGAGAGATCGCGATCTCTCCTAAATTATTCAAATCAATGGCGATTCTTCGAAGATCAACGTCGAATCTATTGATTCTCTTCTGCATTTTTTCGTACAGTGTTTTCGCCATTGCTGCGTAAGTCAAGCTCACCTTTTCTCTCTCTTAATTTCACGAAAAATTGATTATAATAGTAGTTAATTAATTGAATTAAAAGAGCTGAAAATTTGATTTTTTTTGTGTTTGTTTATTAATTTGATTATTAAATTTGATGATGATGATGATGAATGCAGGAAGAGTTATTATGATGTATTGCAAGTGCCAAAAGGAGCGTCAGATGAACAGATCAAAAGAGCGTATAGGAAGCTTGCGTTGAAGTATCATCCTGATAAAAATCAAGGCAATGAAGAAGCGAATAAGAAATTCGCCGAAATGAGCAATGGTAATTTCTTTTTTTTTCAGTTTTAATCTGAAATTTGGTAATTTAGAGTCATTTTTTTAGTGTTTGGTGGAAATTTGTTATAATGTATTCATGAGTTTCTATGTGTTGGTTACGCTTTAACCTTTTGTCGCGGACAAAAAGATTATTATAAATGTAGCTGAAAGAGGGAAACGGAGGTAGTAGTTGATTTCGATGTGTTTTGTTAAAATAAGTTATGATTGGGAATTAGGAAGTGATTTCTGTCTAATTGTGTTTTTATTTATTTATTTATTATTTTTTTGTTGTATTATCACACTTAGTTTTGAAGTATAGTGATAAGTGATTAGGTGCTTGTATTCTGTTTGGAATTAATTTTTAGTTTTGGTTGTTTTTTGGCAGCTTATGAAGTTTTGTCAGATAGTGAGAAGAGGAGTATCTATGATAGGTATGGTGAGGAAGGTTTGAAACAGTATGCTGCGGGTGGTGGTGGACGAGGTGGTGGTGGCGGTGGTATGAATTTTGGAGACATATTCAGTCAGTAAGTTGGTGCATTCCACTCAACTCACCTTCTTATTGACTTTTGAATTATTTACACTTGATGCAGCAGCATGTTATGTAGCATTATTGTATTATGCTGAAATTTCTTGGCTGAAAAATGTATTTGGTTTCTTTTTTTTTTTTTTTTTTTTCTGCTTAAAAAGATGGTGTTTTCATGTTGATTGGGTAATGAAGGAACCAAAACATAGTCGTTTAAGAGTAACTCTATTTTCGTTGAGCAGGCATTTTGAGTATGGTGGATTGGTAGCAGAGGGAGGAAAATGAAGGAACCAAAATATAGTTGTTAAAGAGCAACTCTGATTTCGTTGAGCGGGCATTTTGAGTATGGTATATTGGTAGTATTAGCAGAGGTAGAGGGTCAAGGTAACATATCAGAAAGATCACACCAGGCCAAAGCACATAGGAAAGTGTAGGATGTTATTGTTTGTNTTTTTTTGTTTTTTTTTTTTTTTTTTTTTTTTCTGCTTAAAAAGATGGTGTTTTCATGTTGATTGGGTAATGAAGGAACCAAAACATAGTCGTTTAAGAGTAACTCTATTTTCGTTGAGCAGGCATTTTGAGTATGGTGGATTGGTAGCAGAGGGAGGAAAATGAAGGAACCAAAATATAGTTGTTAAAGAGCAACTCTGATTTCGTTGAGCGGGCATTTTGAGTATGGTATATTGGTAGTATTAGCAGAGGTAGAGGGTCAAGGTAACATATCAGAAAGATCACACCAGGCCAAAGCACATAGGAAAGTGTAGGATGTTATTGTTTGTGTTAGGCGTGGTCGTACTTGAGCCAAATATTTGGTTTGTAAAACACGACTTGGCATGACAATAGCTGAAATTTGACCAACCTTTAACTAATTGCAACCCTTAGGGCCTGTTTACTTCAGCTTAAAATCCGTTCAGCTCAGTTCAACTCTTCTCTTCTCTTATTTTGCTATTCATTAATCCTTCGTAAAAAACTTTCAGCTCAGCACAGTTCAGTTCAACTCAGTTGTTTTGAGTTGAAGTAAACAGGCCCTTAGTGGACCTAAGCTAGCCAACCCATACACGCTGCTCAGTGACATAGACAGTGAAAGGTGAGGTTATTAATTCAGAGTGTCGGGCTCAATATGGATCAAGTAGTCTAGTGTTGAATTTCCGTAGTTGTAAAAAAAAAAAAAAAAGGAGTCTGCATTATGCTACATGTTGGAACTATGGCTTTCACTCTTTGCTCTATGGAATTGGTGAAGGAAAAAGAAAGAGAAGGAGAATCGTGTGCTTCTTCCGTTCCAAGATTGGTGCAATGCTTGGATTTCCAAAGTCTCTTAGGTTCTTCTTTGACCAATGGCATCTATATTCATGTATTATTGAAAAGTATAAAAAGGTGGTAATTTGAAATCGTACATGGAAATGAAATAATTAATATAACAAAATGTTACTTGTCTATATTTTTTCTTATTTGCCAATGACTATGTATGGTCAATATCTCCTAACTTTGACCTCTAAAGTACAATTCTTGCATTAATTTTGAAATGGAGTAAGCATTTGAGTTAGATCATTCTTCCTAGTTTTACAACTTAAGGGGAGAAATAACTAATAAGTACTTTGTTAGTACACTTGGCAGGGAGTTATATATCAAATTGTTTCAACTGGTGTCGTGCGACTGTTTCAGAGATTGCATTTTGTCTACATGCATTAGGATTACTTTGTTGTGAGTTGAAACTTGAAAGAGCAAGGTTTTTTTTGAATTAGGCTGAACTTAAACCATTGCAATGAATTATGAGGACACTAAGTCTGTGTCTGGTGTATATTGATTAGCAAACTAATAAAGGATGGTATAAAGTTTATTCCTTTAAACGTGATTGAATCTGTCTCGACTGTTGAGATGTTTGTTTCCCATTATTGCTGGAAAGTTTTTTTAGGTGATAGTTACTTGTTATGAGTTAAGTTTTGAGATGTTGATACATTGAGAATCTTGTAGGACTTCGAGTTCAATGTGCAATGAGTTTGCTTAATATGTATGGCTACATTATCTACAATTTAACTCTGAAATTATGGTACTTCTAGGTTCTTTGGAGGAGGCATGGAAGAAGAGGAAGAGAAAATCGTGAAAGGGGATGACGTTATTGTAGATTTAGAAGCATCTTTGGAAGATCTATACATGGGAGGTACAATGAAGGTAGGTTGGTAAATTTTTTCTTAAATGAATACTGGTTTATTATTAATTTTATTTGAATTGAGAAGTGATACCGGTCACTCCACTTAGTCCACTATTACAATTTACAGCATAAAAATTATGGAGTTGTGAATCTGTGACTTCTTATGTAGATGGGAAACTTCATAGGAGTTAAGCGCTTGTGCATTCACTTTGAAATTATCTTAAATTATGGAACAACATTTTTTTTTCCTAAATGGCTGTTTCTCAAACTTTTGTGAGGACTGCAGTAGTGAGCGTTTTTGTCTCATTTCTTTTTCTTGTTTAGCGTTAACGTTTGTAATACATATATGCTGATATTTCATTGTTGTTTTGTCTGCTCTTTTTTAGAAATAAACTGTACCTGTTTTTTCCCTTACCCTAAATAAGAATTGTTTGGTTTTATTACTATATATTGGCATCTTATCTATCTTAACAAAATAAGAAAACAAAAGAACAACAACCGTTCTTTTTTCTAATAAATGTGCATCACAACATACGTTATGGTTTCTGTTGTTTTTTTGAGCTCTATTATACTATCTATGACCTCCATTGAAGCCCCTAGAGCCAAGTCATAATTCAAAAGGTGAAGGGAAAGGTTTGCACAATTATGCCTTGCTAAAGTACTGGAGCATGCCACACAATTTCTTGATTGAAATAGTTGTTCCCCGTTGCAATTATCTTCTATCAAATTACTTTTTTATACAAATCCTTCACTATACTATTATCTTTTATTAAGTTATCTTCTATAACGCCTTAGTTGTGGGACTGCTCCTTTTACATTACTTTTTTTGCATACAAATCCTTCACTATACTATTATAAAAAAAAGGGCTACTTAAACACGATGTTCTTACTATTACTAATAGATGCCTTAAGGTTTTGGCTCTAGATTGCACTCGTCTTTAGTCTATTCACTCAAACATCCTTTACATGTCCAAGGCATGTCTCAGTTCACTGCAAAACTCTAAGCACGGAAACTTCTAGGACCTATAGTTTCGATGTTCCGTAGAAATGGAAACACTTTGGAAATTTTTTGAAAATGTTTCCCATTCGAGGAAATTTCATGTAATATTATGAAGCATTTCAGAAATTTTGTGACTTACATACAAGCGTTCCCAAATATCCCTGTGTTGAATACCCTATTTATGATCCTCCCATGACCTTGCCCACTTGCCCAAGTTACATTTTTCCCGAATTCTCAAGAAAAACCACGAAAAAGGGGTATTACTTTCCTCCTAATACTGTGTTATTAGTTTTCTAGCCGATTTAGGAGCATTTTCTTGATTACGGGATCAATATGTAAAATTGTAGGCCAATATTTATTTGGGTCCCCGAAACCACACAAAAGCGTGACTTATAGCCTTTTGTTTTGGTTATTGGAGGGCCTTTTGAGTTTTGAGGCTCTGTCTCGTTTTCTCTCCAAATTTCATTCACTTGTTTTTGATAACCTTGGAATGACCTATGATCATTTTTAGTCTCTAAAAAATTGTTATGTTTTCTTTTTAGAGGATTCTCGAAAAAGGGTACACTTGTCTTTTCTGTCATCCCGAGACCTTTTTATAACCTTTGAACCCTTGATAAGTTGTCCCAGGGCCCTCTTTTGACCCAAAAGACACCATGTAAAACTTTCGGCGTATATGTATATATATATATATATATATATATATATATATATATATATATATTACAGGAATTTGGAACCCAGGAAACAATGAAATATATTCTTCGTTTTGGCTTTCAGAGAGTTGTCCTATTGTATTTCTCTCATGTGTTATTGGTGACCCTAGGATATCTCACACTCGATTTCAGTCTCTAGAAACTTGTTATCCTTCCTCTCTAGACAATTTTTGAAGAAGGGAACATTAGTCTTTTTGCTCGTCTTATGACTTTTCGAATCTTGAAAAGCTGCTTGTGAGCCCTCTTTTGACCATAGGGGTTCATTGTAAAATTTTCGACAAATTTTGTTTTGGGACCCAGTACTTAAAGTGTGAATGAGCCTTTGTTTTCGGCTTTGGGAGGGCTTTCCTGGGCTCCGTTTTGTTTTCGCTATGCTCTTTTAACATGTATAGTAGGTGACACCATGATGCCTCTCACTCCCTCTTTAGAGAATTTCCGAAATAAGAACACAAATCAATGAATAATAAAGTTCTCAACTTACATGCCAAGTATTGAGCCCTAACCCAAACACTCTTAACTTGTACTCTGTCTTTGCAGACAACTATTTGTTGTCGAAAATGTGATGTTACTTTTTAAGGCTTTCTCAATTTTTAGATCCTTATTCATAAACTTAATTTGAGTTAGCCACTTTCTCTATTCTCAACATCAAGGTTGATAAATATATTGTTGAAGCATAGTTGATGTTTTATTCCAGATTTATTTTCTTGTTTGTAATAACATATAAATTATATGTGTATGTATAAAATATTTTTGTTTTTATTTATATTGTTTTTGAAATTATTTATTTTCTTATAATTGTTCCTGTTGCCTTGTTTTTGGGATTTCGCACTTGTTTCTAAAATGTTTCCGTTTTGGAAATTCTATCTGTTTTCGTGCTACATTGCTACAAAATGAATGTCATTGCCTAATCCCTATTGCCATGCATTAACATTGCTAGTTTGCTACACTCCATTTGCTGACTTGAGGAGCAATGTTTCATTTGTATTTTATACTTGAAAGTTATGGCACTGCTCAGTTAATATTGAGCTATTCATTTAATCTGATTTTTTATTTTCAGGTTTGGAGGGAGAAAAATGTCATAAAGCCAGCCTCTGGAAAAAGAAACTGCAACTGTCGTAATGAGGTTTATCATCGCCAAATTGGTCCAGGGATGTACCAGCAGATAACAGAGCAGGTATAATAGATGTAATGCTTTTGAGCTACTTTTGTCAGTCTCAGACAGTCACACCATATACTACAGATATGTTGTGCCTCTCTTGCACTTAGTGAGTTGAGAGATTTTTCTTTCTTTCTTTTTTTTGTTGGGGGAAAGAGAGGGGTGTGTATGTGTGTGTGTCTGTGGTTGGATTGGATCGATCGTTGATTAAATGTTCCATTGTTTCTTATCAGAACTAATCCTTCATTCTACTTTTTACAGGTTTGCGATAAGTGTCCAAATGTAAAGTTTGAACGCGAAGGTTACTCTTTGACCGTAGATATTGAGAAAGGGATGAAAGATGGAGAGGTAAGGTTATATTGTTTTACATGATTACATGAGACACTATATGATGTCTTTGAACAATTTTTTTATACTTCTATGCTTATATTGTGGGGGTCATTGGATGGACTGTATTATGTTTGAACAATTCAATGATAGAAATCAGCTTGGCTGCAATTTTGGGTTGCTGTTTTGTGCACTGTAGACGGCTATTTTAATTTAAATCAAGCAATTATTCTCACGTTCAATAACAGGAATCTTTTAAAGTTGGCTTGAAAATTTGGCTAGCCTAGACTATACATAAATAACATAATTTTTTTTTTTTATGATGGCCATATGTTTTAGGTCAACCATTTAAACATATGCTAGTTCTCAGAGCTGAAGTCCCTTTCCAATATTGTTAAGTTCATGAATGAATAAGTAAATTATATCGATAAGCTCATATTATAAAATTGTCCTTCTTGATGCTCTATGACCCACTATGTATAGAAACATCTTCCAGTGAAAGACCTGTTGTTGGCGGGTTCATGAAACCCCAAATATGTACTGTTTGACACCTGATTGATTTGCGTGACAGTATACTTTGAGAGGACACCTCGCTAGCTAAAAATGTTTGGTGTCAGGGAGGAGTTAAGAGAATTGGTTAGGTTCAAGTGTTTTTTAGTGGACCTAGCTTTTTAGAAGAAAAAAAAAACAATAGGTTGGAATGTTCGGGCACTAGGCTGTTATCAGGCGGAGGCCATCCATTCTCTCATTAAATTCTTTGAGCTCCTTGTAGAATTGAAGCTCTAGAGTATTGAGGACTAAAATTGAATAAAATGGATGACCAAGGGCTTATTTTCCTCATAAAATACAGGAACCTCCATAAAAACTATTACAGCAAAGACGGTACTCGGAAAGCCCCTTCATTCTTTGTGTGTGTAGGTGACTGGTGACAGAGTGTGGTTCTTGTAAACAAGCTTAATGGAGCCATGTTTGCTTTTATGATTTTATCAGCTATAGTGTGCCAAGTAGATTCTTAAAGAGCTGACATAATTGGGAGTTGTATAAGTTTAGGTTTTGGACAGTATTTTTTAACTTGCTAGAGTTATCAAGTGGCATGGACTGAGTCAATATTCAATTAAGTCAACCATAAATTAAGTTTTGTGACATCGGACCCATATTCCATCATATTCCATGATTGTCACTTAATACTGAAATATTCTTTGTAACAAGTTTTACTTTTGTGCATTTCTTAGGAGATAACTTTCTATGAAGATGGCGAGCCCAAAATAGATGGAGAACCTGGGGATCTGAAGGTAAGGCCTTTATGTTATTGATTATACTTATACTGTACCAAACAAATGTTTCTAGAAGATGCTAATTTGTATCATTTTAAAGTATTATGTTTGCTGTGATAAGGATTTCTACAAATTTCTCTGTAACTAGACATAACAATAATTACCTCCTGTTCTGCAGTTCCGTATTCGCACAGCGCCCCATGATGTTTTCACTAGAGATGGAAATGACTTGCGTACAACTGTTACTATAACTCTGGTAAGTGATGAAATGCTGTGTATATCTTGAGTATTATGTTCAGTTGCTCTAGTAGCAACTTACTGGCCTTGTTATTTAATTTTACTGGCTTGCTTTATCTGATGAAGTTAAAGATTTCAGTTCTATGCGTACTCTAAAGCCCATTTTTCTGTGTAGTGTTATTAGAGTTTTTCCTAGAGGGTGGGATAATTTGCTAGGCTGTGTGCGCTAAGTGTTAACTTCAGTGTTTTATTTGTTGCTTACTTTTACTTGACCAGTCTCGTTTTCTAGCTTTCCTCTCATTCATTAATACTGTATAGATTGTTGTCTATCCAAAAGTTTTTTGGTTCCCTATGTAATCAAGAATTAAGGCTGATTAGCTTCTGAGTTGCCTTGTCTTATAAGCAAAACCTAATCTTGACAATGGGATTCATATTTGACCCTGACTTTTATGGTTTATTTTCCTGATTTTGTATTTCAGGTTGAAGCACTTGTTGGGTTTGAGAAGACAATTAAACACCTTGATGAACATTTGGTAAACATTGGTTCAGAGGTGAGTGTTTAATCACTTTGTCATGGTCCTCATGGGCTCATGGCTTTAGCAATTCTCCTATTCGTTTGCACTGGTTGCGTTCAATTTTTCTCGTTTAGTTCACGTGCGCTTTTACCTCCTAGCTTGTCAAGTTGTATCATCTCATTGGAAGTTATATTTAAAATTCATGTTTCTTGTTTAATTCCCTACTAATGATCTTGGGCTAGAGTCCTACACTCCTACTTGATCATATCTATGTCACTTTTGAAGAAGTTTTTTTCATAAATTCTGCATGAATCACACTCTCCATGTACACCATGGATAATACTCACCAATTTGAGTATTTTGCCAAACTTAATCATAATCTTGCACAAGCTTGTATAATCACTGATTTTGCATTTCTTAACGACTTTAGGGTGTTACGAAGCCTAAGCAAGTTAGGAAATTCAAAGGAGAAGGAATGCCGCTGCATTTGAGCAACAAGAAAGGCGATCTCTATGTCACTTTTGAAGTTTTGTTCCCAACTTCATTAACAGCTGAACAGAAGACCAAAATCAAAGAAATTCTTGCTTAGATTGTGGGAAAATTTTGTTCTGTCTGGTGATCGGCTGCCTCTCCCAGAAGATGGAAAGCCAACATGCCCACTGTAACATGACAAACCTCTTACATTAGATTTCCTTGCCGTATGATAAGGTTAGTTTAGGTTTTTTGTTGACATTGCAATTTGCTAATGTCCTGTATTTGTAAGGGGCTTCTGCTAAGGTTGCAAAATTACACTTGATAAAAATTAGGATTGTTTCTTGATCAAATATATAGCATTGTATTCTTTTGAGTTCCATGAACATTATTATCAAAACTATTTTTGATCATAGGAGCACCCTGCAAAATTTGTGGCAATTTTATTTTCTAGACCCCAGAATGGCAGAATGTTGAATTTTTTTGAAAAATAACATTCTGAGGCCTCCATAGGGGTAGTCCCAGCCTCCGTTTTATTTCGGCTTATCTTTTTTTACCACGTGCTATGGGCCTCCTCAGGAATCCCCATTGTCGCTTTCACCTTCTAAAAACTTTTTACCGTTCCTCTTTTGGGATTGTTCGGAAGATAAGTCGGAAGAAGGTAAAAGTAGCTTTTTCGCTTTCCCGGATGTTCTTATGGTTATTTCATCCTAAATAACATCGCTAGTATTCCTATTTTGACCATATGAGTACCGCGTGACATTTTTGGCAATGAATTAACAAAAATTGTGAATAATAACCTTCGTTTTAGGCATCCATAGGGGGTGTCCCGAGCTCTGTCTTATTTTTGCCTTATTCTTTTACCATGTGTTAGAGAACATCTCTGAACACCCCACAATCAATTTCGGCCTCTAATAGTTGTTAACATCCCTCTTTCGAGGATTTATCGGAAGATAAGTCGGAATAAGGTAAAAACAACTTTAATTCTCCCTGGACGTTCTGATGACCATTTCACCCCAAATAACCTCGTCTAGTCTCCTATTTTGATCATACGAGCACCCTGTAAATTTTTTGGTATTTTTCCGGAAATCCGGAACGTCAAAAAATGTGATTAATAACCTTCGTTTCAAACTTTCAACCCTCCACATGGCTATCTAAGGCACCTTCTTTTTTTTCCTTTTTTTTGTTTTAACACGTGCTATTGCTCACCTCAAGATTCCCCACGATTGCTATCAGCCTCTACAAACTTCTTATTATCTCCCTTCCGAGGAATTACGAAAGATAAGTCGGAAGAAGGAAAAAACAACTTTTTCGCTCTCTTGTGACATTCTTATGGGCATTTAAACTTAAAGAACCTCGCCAGGGTTCCTATTTAGACTATACGAGCACCATGTAAAATTTTTGGCAATTTCTTTTCGTAAACTCGGAACGTCAAAAATCTGTGAATAATAACATTCATCTTGAGCCTCGACAGGGTTGTCCTCGATTCTGTCTTATTTTCGCCATGTTGTTTTACTACGTGCTATAGGCCACCTTAGGACTCCCAAGTTCAGTTCCAGTCTCTAAAAACTTTTTAACATCTCTCTTTCAAGGATTTTTCGGAAGATAAGTCGGAAGAAGGAAAAAAACAGCCTTTTCGCTCTCTCAAGACGTTCTTATGGCCATTTCACCCCAAATAACCTCGTTAGAATTCCTATTTTGACCATACGAGCACCATGTAAAATTTTGGAAATTTCTTTCTGGAACACCAGAACTTCAAAAAAACTGTTAAAAATTCCCTTTATTTCGGGCCTTCACAGGCTGTCTTGGGCCTCATCTTATTATCGCTTTGTTTTTTTAATACGTGCTATGGGCCACCTCAAGACTCCCCACGATCGGTTTCGGCCTTTGAAAACTTGTTATCATCCCCCTTTCGAGGATTTTTCGGAAGATAAGTTGGAAGAAAGAAAAAACAACTTTTGCGTCTTCTCGGGATGTTCTTATGGTCATTTAACGCCAAATTACCTCGTCAAAGTTCCTTATTTTGACCATACGAGCGCCTGTGAATTTTTTTAGCAATTTGTTTTCAAAACACTGGAACATCTAAAAATTGTGAATTATAGCCTTCGTTTCAAGCCTCCACAGGGGCTGTTCTGGGCTCCATTTTATTTTTGCACTGTTTTTTGCCTCCGTAGGGGTTGACCCAGGTTTATCTTATTTTCATCCTATTTTTATACCACGTGATATGGGTCACCTCATGACTCCCCACGATCGGTTTTGGCCTTTAAAAACTTGTTACCATCCCTCTTTCCAGGATTGAACAAAAGATAGGTACGATGCAGGAAAAAAAACATGTCCCGTCTCATGGGACATTCTTATGGAAAATATCCTTGCCAAGGTCTCTATTTTAAACATACAAGCACCTGTACGTATTTGGCAATTTCTTTTCGAGACCCCGACTCGGAATGATAAAAAAAATGTGAAAAATAATCTTCGTTTCAGGACTCCACACAAAATTGTCCCAGATTTCGCCTTATTTTCGCCCTGCATTTTTTTAACCACGTGCTATGGGCTACCTCAAGGCTCCCCCCGATCAGTTTCGCCCTCTAAAAACTTGTTATCATCCTTTTGCGAGGGTTTATCGGAAGATAAGTCGTAAGAAAAATAGCCTTTATTCTTTCCCATGACGTTATTATGGCCATTTCATCCCCAAATAACCTCTTCCGAGTTCCTATTATGACCATACGAGCACCATGTAAAATATTTTAGCAATTTCTTTCTGGACCACGAAACATAAAAAAAACTAAGAATAATAGCCTTCGTTCAAGTCTCTACAAGGCTGTGCCGGGCATCATCTTATTTTCAATATGTTTTTGTAACACGTGTTATGGGCCACCTCAAGACCCTCCACAATCAATTTTGGCCTTTAAAAAATTGTTACCATCTGTCATTCGAGGATTTTTCGAAAGATAATTAGGAAGAAGGAAAAAAATAGCTTTTTCGCTCTCCCTGAACGTTCTTCTGGCCATTTCACCCAAATAACCTCGGCAGGGTTCCCGTTTTGTCCATATGAGCACCCTATAAAATTCTTGGCAATTTTTCTTTGACCCCGAAATGTCAAAAAATTTTGAATAATAGCCTTTGTCTTTTCTTTTGCCGGAGTTGTCTCGGGCTCCGTCTTATCTTCACACTATTTTTTCACCACTTGCTATGTACCACCTCATAACTCCACACGATTAGTTTCAACCTCTAAATATTTGTAACCATCCCTCTTTCGAGGATTTTTCTAAAGATAAGTCGGAAGATGGAAAAAACAGTTTTTTCGCTCTCCCAGAACGTGCTTATGACCATTTTACCTCAAGTAACCTCATCAGGGTTTATATTTTGACCATAAGAGCATCATGTAAAATTTTTGCCATATTTTTTTTCCAAGATCCCAGAACGTCAAAAAACTGTGATTTGGCCTCCGTAGGGGATGTCTCAGGCTTCGACTTGTTTTAACTTGTTTTTTCATCATGTGCTATGGGCTACTTCAGGACTACCCAAGATCGATTTTGGCCTCTAAAAACTTGTCATTATTTCTATTTTTGAGGATTTTTCGGAAGATAACTCAAAAGAAGGAAAAATTAACTTTTTGTCTCTTCCGAGACGTTCTTATGGCCATTTCACCAAAAGTAACCTCGTTAGAGTTCCTATTTTGACCATACAAGCACTGAAGCACCCTTTAAAAAATTTTGCATTTTTTCCCAAGACCACAGAATCACAATAAACTGTGAATAATAGCCTTCATTTTTTTTGCCTTCGAAAGCTGTCCGGGGATCCTTATTTTTTCCGTGTTTTTTTCACCACATGCTATAAGTCACATCAAGTTTCCCTACAATCGTTTTCAGCCTCTAAAAAGGCAATCTTTTAAGGACATTAATGGTTTTTCAATTTTTCCAACCTCTCTTTGTTGGGCTACATTGTTAGGCCTATCCCAATGTCTAACATTCCTTTTTGTACTTAATCCATTTTTGTGACTACCCTCAGATTAAAAGATGTGGTATAGGAGGAAAGGACAAAACAATGGATGAATTCCACTTGTACTTACAAGAACCATCCTATAAAAATAGCTCAACTTCTTATTTTGAGAATAGAGACAACTCGGAAACAGAATAGCCTTCATTTTTTATCTTCGCAGGAGTTGTCTGGGGATCCTTATTTTTTCCATGTTTTTTCACCTGATGCTATAAGTCACATCAAATCTCCCCACAATTGTTTTCGAACTCTAAAAGGCAATCTATTAAGAACATTAATGGTTTTTCAAATTTTCCAACCTACCTTTGTTGGGCTACGTTGTTGGGCCTATCCCAATGTCTAACATTCCTTTTTGTACTTAATCCATTTTTGTGACTGCCCTCAAATTAAAAGATGTGCTATAGGAAACCAGTAAGGGGGCTTTATTGCCCTTAAACTTTTGGGACACTTTGGACAACATCCATAAAAGTATACTTAAATTAGGAGATATTCCC
This sequence comes from Suaeda aralocaspica, assembly GCA_016808085.1. Lineage (NCBI taxonomy): Eukaryota > Viridiplantae > Streptophyta > Magnoliopsida > Caryophyllales > Amaranthaceae > Suaeda > Suaeda aralocaspica. Next base: position 358,388 of record PYUH01000775.1, read on the forward strand.
TTGGACAAGTAACGAAACTCTCTTTAAGGTTAGACATTTTATTGGGTAGTTGGGTTGGTTGTTGCCTTTACTCCTATCTTTTCACAATTCAAGCAACAATCATAATTCTTCAAGTCACTAGTCTATCCCAAAATGAGCGTCAATAAAGCAATTTAAATGAGGGAAATACATTGCATCTTCAATTATTTCAAATTTTGATACTAAAGATATGAAGAAAAATGTTAGAAAAGACCTTAAACTTGATGACACCAAAAAAAAATATCAGAAGTATCATTTAAATAGTAGTTCTTTTCTTATAAGCAAAAGATTTTTCAAGTCATTTACCCAAAACACTCCTAAATTAACAATTTCGGTCAATCTCTATACCATTGTTGTGATGCCAACTCTCTATAGCATCATACTTCAAACCTCTCCCAAAAAGTAAGGATGTGCGTATTTGATAAAGTTATCTATTTACAAATAAAGCAAAGTGATCAATACAGTTCCATTGTACAAACTATTAAGAGAATGAAATAATTATGGAAAACCCTTTTAAAAGTTACAAAAGATTAGTGAAAAGTACATACGAATTTAACCAAATTAGTGAAAGATTAGTGGAAAATTTGATCAGATTGCCAGGCATAAAATTGACTCTAACAACACTAATTTGCTACAACAACATAATTTACTTTTTCTCATTTCTCCAATTCGTAGCTATGGTCAAGATGTTTTTTGATCTTGCAAACATAATTGCATAGATAATCCCTAAAAAGTTTGCTAATGTTTCTCCACAAAGGTAAGTTAGGTATCATGAATAAGAATTACTATATTACTACCTAAAAAAGATTTATAACCATAAGTTAGAAGGAATAAGAATTACTATATTACTACCTAAAAAAGATTTATAACCATAAGTTAGAAGGAAATGTAAGCTAGAAAAAATATTGGTTCAAAATAAATGACTACTTTATTTGGTTAGTCTTCGAGAATTAATTGTATAACCTCTATGTTGTATGACCATTTTTGATCATATGAAACCATAATCTATTATTTCGTACTAGTATAACGTTGACATTGAAGACTAGCATATGTTGCATCACGTACTCTACTAGCTTCTCCATGTTGTACAAGAAAGCTGAAAAGCTCTAGGTAGTCTCTCAAGTCTCAACTCTCAAGTTTCTCAAATCACATGGTCCCACGTTATAGACCACGGAAACTTCTAGAACCAATAATTTGGACGTTTTAAAAACTTGTATACTCGAAACGATTAAAAACTATTCGGAAACGTTTTCAGAATTTATTTAAAATCAGAAACATTTCTTAGACGTAGTAAGAAGAAACTTCTTGTAATATTGTTAAATGAAATGTTTCACAAACGTTTCCAGATATCTCCGAGTGGAGTACCTGACTTATGATCCTCTCATAATTTAGCTTACTTGTCCAAGCTACATTTTTTCCAGATTCCCCCAAAAGGCCAAAACCCTCGAGAAAGGGTATTTCTTACTCTCTTAATATCTTGTTATTAGCTTTATAGTCGATTTCAACTGTCTAAGGGACTTTCCCTTGTTTTGAAGATAAGCATGTAGAATTTCAGGCCAATATTTCTTTGAGTCCCCAAAATCTCCGAAGAGTGTAAGTGTATGACTTATAGCCTCCGATTTCGACTTTTAGAGGGCCTTCCAAGGGTCTGTCTCGTTTTCTCTCCAAATTTCATTGACTTGTTTCTAATAACATTGGGATAACCCACGATCATTTCTAGCCTAAAAAAACATGTTATGTTTTTCCTTAGGTGATTTCCGAAAAAGGGACACACTTGTATTTCTCGTTATCCTAAGGCCTTCTTATGAGCTTTCGAACCTTAACAAGCTATCTGATGGCCCTCTTTTGACCCTAGAGACACCAAGTAACATTTATGACTTTTTTTTCCCAGATTCCTGAAAATTGTGAACTACAACCTTCGATATCGGCTTTTGAATGATTGTCTCGAACTCCGTCTTATTTTTACCTTGTATTTCTCTCATGTGTTATTGGTGACCCCAAAATGAGTCACCCTCAAATTCAACCTCTATTTTCCCTTTTTTTGACAATTTTAAAAAAAGGAAATACTAGCATTTTCCGGCAAAATGTAGATTGGAAGTGAATTAACTAGTCTTCGTGCCATGAATTAATGATTTCCTAAATTTGTAATCAATACATAAAGGAAATTCCATAAGTTTTAGCCATGTATTTTAATCACACATTCAAGATGAATTACGAGTAAATTTTCTTACTTCTTACGAAACCAAACATTACCCTAATGCGAGGGTACCTCCTTTGCTCGACATAAGACATGAATGATTTGTTTGGATATTCTGCAAAAACATGACGTGGGAAATTGTGGAGCTGCCCCAAAACTTTTGAAAGTAGGCATATACTCTAGGTGGTTACGCCGTTTCTATTTTTTTTATGCATTCGCCGTTTCTATTCGACTACTAGTCCACTACGTATTTTTATTTATTCCTTAATTTTTATACGTATTACTTACGAATACTTTTGTTGGGAACTCCCAATAAAATATTGACAATCTTCATTAAGAGCACAAATTCTCATGCTTCATCCATATAAAGGAGCATGGAGAGGATAGAGATGAAGTATATGTGCAAAGGGTCTTTGGTTCAGAGGACTATTAATCTTTTTTCTGATTTGAAAACTATTTATTTTGACTTGAAAACATAATACACCTTACTTGATTAATTTAGTGACTTAAAAGGTACGCGATTTGACATGAAAAAATTTATGACTTGAAAATTGTCTATTTTGATTTGAAAATATATGTTTCTAACTTAAAAATGTTTTTTGCAAAATTACAAATTTACCCTCCTCTACTCTAGCTCAACTCTAGACATATACTTTCTCAGAGGATACACATTAACACATACAACTCTTATATATGAGTCCTCACATACAAACCAATCACAATTGGACACCTCGCTATAACACAAAAGGAAAATGGGTAAAATTGAAAAATCATTGAAGTTAGAACCCTTTAGTAGTTTAATATACCCAATGACATATTGCCACCTCAAATTAAATATGGGATCCACACACAACACTTGTATGTGTGGGCTTTACCGGAAGTAAATAGAAAAACATAGAGCGTCTATGTCTCTTCTCCTTCTCCTTATAAATGTTTGGATTTTACTTTGGATTTTAAATATTTATTGTTAAATGTCGTATGATTTTTCATTATGAAATTTTGTTTTTCCTTCAAAAAAAAAAAACTTATAAATTTTTTGAAATAAACTCAAGCCATTTCGTAACTGTTTACTTGTTTTTTTTAAAAAAAAAAAAAATTAAACTCATTGTATAATGGAAAAGTTTCTAAAGCTCATACATAACTACTCCATAACATACCATGTAGAATCATAATTAAAGTTGAAAAATAATTAAATGCTGAAAAATGATTTAATGTTGAAAAATGATAGAGGACATTGTTTGTAAAAACATTTCCATGAGACATAATAATTTTTTTTAGCTAGAGTTCTACTCACTTGAGAAGTGTCTTTTGTAAATTGTTAAATTTTATATTAAGATAAATGAGGCTGGGTAATCCAATAAGGAGGAGAGTCAAGCTAGTCTACAAGCCCTAAGAGGTTTCATCCTAAAACTGATTGACAATCAGAGGACTAACTCTCAAGCTTATAAAGTAGTTCAACATTTCCTTTCTCCGATATAGGACAACTCATAAGTGGAATTCCCAAATTAAATTAAAAACAGAATATCGACTATCTAGGTTAAAAAATGCTATGAAAATGCTTCGCAAAATATGAATAATTAGTTACATAAATAGAATTAAACTATTGAGTAGTTAATTGTCATTGCTTACTTCAAAGACTTTCTTTTTCCTACTTCAGGTGTGAAATATTTCGGCATCATTTAAGGCTTCATACATGTGTATTGCGTTATCATTTATAATACATCGTATGTAATATTTTGAGTTTATTTTTCACCAAACAACTAAAAACAATAGTTGCAATTTTTTTCTTTTATTATAAGGGCACTATACTCCAAATAATTCGAAATACACCTACAAAATAACAAAATAAATATCGTGTTCTACAATTACACGAATCATACACATAATCCAGCAAAATAACCCAACATATTTTTTCCCACTTGTATTCTTTTTGGTCACTTTTTACAACATTTTTAAATTTAGTCAATAAAATAAAAAGTAAGGGTCTGTTTAATTCAGCTTAAAATCTATTCAGTTCAGTTCAACTCTTCTCCTATTTTGCTATTCATTAATCCTTCATAAAAAACTTTCAGTTCAGCTCGGTTCAGTTCAACTCAGTTCACCTATTTTCAGTTGAAATAAACAGACCCTAATTAGTCATTTAGCAAGTGACAAAATAAAAAGAAAAGTGCAGTTAACAGAAATTCTATATTGGGTTTTTCTACATTGTGTCCTTAGGTATTGGTATTCTACATTATGCCCTTCCAAATTAAAACTTCACGTGATGTCCCTAAAGTTCAATTAGTTACTATGCTATGACCGTGTAGTTAAACAAATATCAAATACTCGTAAATTATTTGTTATATGAGCCACCAAATTAAGATTGATATTGTAACATTTTTAACAAAAAGGTCAAAGATCATAGCTTAGTCACTTAATAAACTTTAATGAAAAGGACACGTACAAAACCCAATAGCTAGGGGTACAAAAAACCCTTCTATATTTGTAGAATGGTAGGCACTGTTTGGTTACCAATATAACTTCTCTTTCATTTTTTTTTTTTTTTTCTAATTTTCCTCTATTTATATCATTTTATTTTCCGACCAAAAAAAAAAAACTTCTTCTGTTTTTTTTCTTCTTCAACAATTTTTTCTCTCTCATTCATTAATACACTCAAAGATTGAATCACACGTATTTGCAGCAGATTTAGCCACCACTTATTTCACGTTTCCCCAACTTCTTCTCTCTCATCTAATTTCTTTCTTCTCCTTATAAATAACTCCAAATTTAAAGGACTTTATTTTATTTTACTACATTAATTTTTTTTAATTGTTTATTTATTTACACAATACCCCAGAAAAAAACTAGACTCAAAATTTAGGAAAATTTAAAAAATTCTGTAACTTTACTCAAATTAAACTAAAACAAAGAAACCCCAGAAAAATTTAAGCCAAAGAGAAGTAAATTTTAATAATTTACAAAATGGATAGTATTTGTGTGAGATCTGGGCTACATGGGCTGGGCTCATCGATAACAGTGAGTAATGGGCTTGATGTATTTAGACCCAACCCATCAATCTCCTCCGTTGGCAGAACTCCGGCGACAAATGCAATTTCAGTTGATAAATCAAATTCAATGTCAAAGTTTTCATCTTTTAATTACCCTTTTAGATCTTTGTTTTTTGGGGGAGGAGAGAGAAAACAGAGGTCTAAAGGGGTGGCATTAGACGACGCCGTTTTGATGGAGGAAGCTGAGGATGAGGTGGTGGATGAAGGGTGTAATTCAGGGGAATCGCAGGGGCAAAATGGGAATTGGGTTTTGAAGATTCTTCATGTAAGGTCACTTTGGTCTAATCATGGGAAAGAGGAAAGTGTTAGTAGTAGTAGTAGTAGTGGGTGTGATGTAAAAGAGAAGGAAGATGAAGGGCAAAATGGGGATTTCACTTCTTCATATTGTTCTTCACCTTCTTCTTCTACAACTACTTCATCATGTTGTGGTGATGAATTTGAAGAATGTAGAGTATGTGATAATGATGATGATGATGAAAATGATGGTGAAAATAAAAATAATAAAAAAGATGAAATTTTTGATAGAAATTCATTTTCTAAGTTATTAAAAAGGGTTTCTTTAAGTGAAGCTAAATTGTATGCTCAAATGTCTTATTTGGGTAGTTTGGCTTATTGTATTCCTAGCATCAAGGTATGTTCTTTTCCTTTTATATTATTAAAAAAAAAAATTTAATTTTGTTGGTTAATTTGAATTATTTTTTGATGTGGGTTTTTTATTGAATGTTAAATGATTGTAGTACATTATTGTATTTGGTGAAATTTGTTATAGTTTTTGCCTTTTTTCTTGTTTTTTGATTATATGATTTATGTGATAATTAGTACTTAAACAGCTGATTTATGAGTTTTGTTTTAGTATAATTAAGTAATTAAGCTAGTATAATTGTACTAGTTTTAGTTTATTCTAAAGTATATATGTTTGTTGAGCTGTTTTGTATGATGAAAAGCTGTTATGATCTGGAACATATTTGCTGATTGCAACTGCTTGCAAGTGGTTATGTCTGTTGATATTTTAGCTAATAGAGAAGGGCAAATCTGTAATCTGAATTTCTTTGGATTTTTTCACAGATTTTTCCTGATTTTATTTATGACAATGTTTGTGTAACTTGAATTTAACTTCTATTATGACGAGACTCAAGTTATCATTATATTCAATAATTGAAATTAACTGTTATTTTGTATGATTGTATGTATGAATTAAGTGTTATTCATGTGGTTTTAGGTTAATCAACCCTCGATGAGATTTCGTATTGATTTTGTTTGTGATGTGTGTTTGTCCCATATGTAGCCAAAAAATCTTCTGAAGCGCTATAGTTTACGTTACGTAACTTCTTCGATCGAAAAGAGGGAACAGTTAGCTGAAGCAGAAAAGAAAGAACAGTTGGCCGATGCAGAAACTGGACAACAGTCTGGTGATGCCGAAAGTAAGGGCAAATCTCAAGTTAAGGTAGAGCAGTCTGATGATGAAAAGAATGAACAATCTCGAGTGAGAGAATCAGCAGCGTTTCAGGCTGCTGCCTCTGCTGCTTCGTTTTTGCATTCTCGGACTAGAACTTTGCTTTCCTCCAAGTCCTCAGAGGACAAGTTGGATGGGCATACAAAAGACGAGGGTAATGAAAGCTATGAAAATCTTGACATTAACTCAGAGATGGCGTCTCTTATGGCCACCACAGATTCGGTAACTGCTGTTGTTGCTGCAAAGGAGGAAGTCAAACAGGCTGTTGCAGATGATTTGAATTCGATAAGTTCAGCACCTTGTGAGTGGTACATGTGTGATGATGATAAGACTGCTACTAGATACTTTGTCATTCAGGTAACTTCGTTTTGGACTGTGTTTTGTTAAGTGCATTACCTATCTTCTTGATACATTTCCTACTCGTCACATCATTGGTGTCAAAACTGTTTATCTAATGATTTCTTGAAAACTTATCTTTTGTAGGGATCCGAGACGCTAGCTTCTTGGCAAGCTAACCTTCTTTTTGAACCTGTTCAATTTGAGGTAATTCCTTGTTTCCACGTCTGTATATTATATCTGTTATTAAGTACAAAGAATTTCCCCAGCAAAAGAATCTGTTATTTAGTATCATGTATATGTCTTCCTCAGGGTCTAGACATGCTTGTGCATAGAGGCATATATGAAGCAGCAAAAGGCATGTATCAGCAGATGTTGCCAGAGGTTCTTGCCTTCATGAAAACTCATGGCAGTCGTGCCAAATTCCGGTTCACAGGCCATTCGCTTGGTGGAAGCTTGTCATTGCTTATAAATCTAATGCTGATGATGCGGGGTGAGGTTCCATACACCTCACTTCTTCCTGTCATCACATTTGGCTCACCCTGTATCATGTGTGGAGGAGATTCTCTGCTTCGAAAGCTTGGGTTGCCCAAGAGTCATATTCAGGCTATAGTGATGCACCGTGATATTGTACCCCGAGCCTTTTCTTGTAACTACCCAAGGCCTGCTGCACAGCTACTCAAGGCCGTGAATGGAAGCTTCCGCAACCATCCTTGCCTAAATAACCAGGTACTTTATTCAGCTCTTGATGCATTAGTGACTTAAATTCTCAAACCAACTGCGAAAAACTAGTTAGAAATAATTTATTCGGAGTAGAATGTAGAGACCAAAGGATTATTGGACATATTGTTTCTAATTGGGAAACTTCTTTTGTTACTTGCCACTTGGGTGATAGTGTATGGTATGAGTACTTGTCCAAGTTTCAGATTCAATGGATTTATGAAATTTATCCGATACTTCGACTGAAATTCCAAAATGAAGTGTCAAGAGTGCCTGCTCTCTAGTTTACAATGTTCGAAATCTAGAATGGATACTTGAAGTAGAATGAAGGACCTAAAGTAGGATTTGACTATCATGTAGTATGGATGAATTTAGAATTTTATATGATCTTGTTGGGACAAAGGGAGTATGTACTGTTGATGGCTTGAGTTTGAATACAATGTACATCCAACATACACTTGGAAGAGTCGTGAATCAAGAATGTGTATCGAGCATTTAGTCCCATCTTCTTTAAATTTGACACATGTGATCATTGTCATTGCAGGAGTTACTCTATGCACCGATGGGGGAGATGCTAGTTTTACAACCAGATGAAAAATTCTCTCCACAACATGACCTACTTCCTTCCGGAAGCGGTTTATACCTGCTAACTTGCAAGATCGGTGATGTCATTGATGGCGAAAAGCGACTTCATGCTGCAAAGATTGCTTTCCTAAACTCACCCCATCCGCTTGAGATTTTAAGTGACCGCGCTGCCTATGGAAATGGTGGGACCATCCAGCGTGATCATGACATGGAGTCCTATCTCAAGTGTGTAAGGGGTGTGATCCGTCATGAGCTCAAATGCATCAGGAAAGCCGAAAGGGAGCGACGCCGACAAGTGTGGTGGCCACTCGTGACTCCACGTGTGACCGACAAACGTATTGTTGTGGGGAACACGTTTGGCCCAGTCAATGTGAGCCAGACTCAATTCAAGTTTGCCGGTATTGTTAAGAATGGGAGAGAGTCATTGAAACGGTTTAGTAGGCTTGTTGCATCACAACATATGCATTTGCTTGTTGTACTCTTGTTTCCCGCAAGATTACTGCTGATAGGCGCATACAGCGTGATTAATTCCAGTTAATTGGAATTCGGAAGTGTTTGATAATTCATTTGGGGGTGATGCAGATAAATGTACAGAAATGGGTTCCCAAAGTTGGTTGGGAAATTATTTATTCATTGAGATTTAGAAGCTCTACATGGTTTGTTTTACATCACTGAAGAGCACTAGGCAATTCTTAAAGGAACCAAAATGTCAAAAATTGTACTTGTAATTCTAGAAAAACTGTACTTCTAGTTATAAGCTTGTGAAATTGTAATTCTAGTGAAAAAGAAAAAATTTAATTTACAACTGATATACCATTATCATGGAAATGTATCTATAATAATCAAAATACATGTGTTAATATGACCTATATATTGTGTTTAATGTATAAATGTCCTGCTTTTGAATTTGTTTGCTATCCTTTATTTTTTAACTTAAACTTATATTGCGGGTAACTTTGATATATAAATTTCAATTATTGTTGTTGTAGAAAGCAAACGTACCAAATAATTAGGCAAATATGGGGTCGTTTTTGTACGTCGGTATTTTCATAATTAATGAAGTGATTGATGCAAATATATATATATATATATATTTTTTTTTTTTTAAATGGATATTTTGGAATGGAAAATACATGTATGGCTAGTCATGGATCGTTAAGTCATGCTTTCCACAATAATGACCAATAATTTTGGATGACTTTTTGTAGAATTGTAATTAAGGATGGTGTTTTCATCATGCATGTTAATCATTCTAGTATGAGATCCTTCTACACACCTTAAATTTTAGTATCTACATTTAATGTGTAATGTTCTTTAAAATTCTCACCTAAGTCACATATACAATAATTTATTAGGGTAACTAGTATGTTTTGTTTTTCTAATTCACTTAATAGATATGTATACTTTTACGAAAGTTTAATTTTCTGATATGCTGATAGCTAATAGCTACTCACATCATACAAAGATATATCATTACATATCGGTTGACTTGGATTTGTGTTAACTAATTAAGTAAAGCCTAGTATACTTTGTCTAATCTAAACAACTAGCAAATTGAAGAAGAGAAAAAAGTTTTAAAACCTAATAAGATAGGTACAAAATGTATTATTTTCAGGATATCCTTATAGGATATTTATCTAACTAAGTTTTCATAATTAATCTTGCAGGTATCCAAACAAAGTTACCCCCTATCAAGTTGTTATTGATTTCGAATATATTAGTTTTACAATTTTATAAAATTGATTTCACAATTTCAATTTCAGCGATTGTTTTCACACGAGTATTTTTTTTAAAAGAAAAAAAATTACACTTGTTTCAAGTGGATTGTGGATGAAGTGGCACATAAGGTCAACTTTGAGTCTATCCATATTTGAATGGCAACCATAAATAGTCACTTCCTTAAGCACTTTTGTTTTTTGGCCATTTAGCTTGGGACAATAGTTGGCCCTCTTGCTTTATTGCTTCCAAAAAATTCACACATGAAGTAGAACACATAGAATTTAAGATATGCACCAATATTGATCTTAGTCACCCCTTTATCACTTATTTTTGAATATTTATCATATATATTTGGTTCAAAATGATGAGCTTCAAGTAGGAGAAAAAACAGACAAACAGGAGTACAAAACAAAACTCAGTTTGCTTACTAAACTTCCTAGGAAAAGGGTATGCCTAAAGAAAAATAAACCAAACCAATATATTGTGCACCAATAATCGTCGTAAATATTTTATTTTTTTTATCAAGAGGTTAGGTTAATTTTTATTGGATAATGGAGCTCAATTGTATTGATCTATTGATAATTTAGATTGACTATTAAACTCAATAGGCGGTGATCAAATGGATTGATTTTTAATTGAAAGTCCAAAAGAATAAGGTGATCTTCATTGAAGAGAAATATACGTACATAAATGAATTTTGTTGGTAAATAACGTGCTTATAACTTGAGTGATCGAACTACTAACATTTGATTTGACATTTGATTGAGAGAAACTCCATTAACGACCTTGAATGTGGCTGAGACTTGTCTCCAAAGAATTAATATGATTATCCTTTGAAGATATTTGCATGTAATTATTTAATTATTTATGGCTTAGATTTTTTTTTCGGTAAAGTTTATATATAATAACTTTTAATATATGTTCGGCCTTTATTAAGGACACTTTAAAAGGCTTTCGAGTCTTTTATCTCTAAATTATATATCATGATCTTACAAAATAATCATTTTCTAATAGTTGGTCATATAAATTATATGTTTTTTTCTATCGATCACGTAATTTAAGTAGAATAACAAATCTAGTGATTCAATTCAAACAATATCATATTAAAAAGTGACTAACACAAGATCTACATACGCTACCTCAACGTACGTACTCAACCCTTGCAAGTGCGTGTACATCCACATACCCACACAATCACATAATAAGTCATTATTATATAGTATAATAAGCTTAATTACCAAATGACGCAATGTAATTGTACATTTGTACGTGGTGGTTTAGCAAAAACCGTTAGGTCCATAACACATTAATTAATTAAAACACCATGCAATTTTTAAAGCCATATTAAGTTTGTGGTAGAATGAGTATGATTATGATAATTGAGTTTTAAATATGTAATTGGGGCCTAAGATATGCATACAACATAGTAACATACAGCATATTCAAGCTCATGCATAACATAACATAAAAATTAAAATAAAAATAAAAATCCAAGTTGACATACAACTGGTCAACTACTTCCATGTATCCTTGACGCATTGAATTTGTCTATGATGCATTGATGCATGCATGTCAATTTTAAAGATATCTTATTGCTTGCTTAAAAGAGTAATTTTAAACATCATTACATATTCCCTACTCCTTCCGTTCCTTGAAGATCATGCCAGTTTTATTTTTTTAACTATTCACAAGTGGAGAGATTTTTATAAATAACTATTGATATATAAGAAAAAACATAGTCATGTAGGGTCTTGTTTGATTTGGGTTAATAAGTACATTATTAATATTCAATTGTTACAACTTTTATACATGTGTAACTAAATATGTAAATGATATAAAACATGCATTGGGAAGCGTATGAATAGTAACTGGTAGGATCTTCATGGAACAGAGGGAGTATTATGTTTTTTTGAAGCCAAAAGGTATTATTCACTGTTTTTGAGTTTTTTTGGTCTAGGGAAAAAAACGTCAAATTTTTTTTGAGTGCCCATATTGTCAAGATATGGACTAAGACCAAATGATTTGCGGTGAAAAAGCTATAAGAGGGATGATAACAAGTTTTTAGACAGTTCTGAAAAAAGTTGTTTTTTCCAATTCTTTGGGAGACTATAAGAGGGATGATAATAAGTTTTTAGAGACCAGAATCGATGTAAAGTTCTTGGGTTCTCAAGATCAGAGCAACTCCTTTTGACTTTTTTCACATTTATACGATCATGAGCTTCTTTGAGTCTAAATTTTAAAACTCATTTAATTTACCTTGAGGTCTAGCTAGTTAGGGGGTCGAAAATCACAATAATCATATTAAATAACAAACGCACTTTTTAAGTTAAATTTAATGTCATATACTCATATGTTAAAACTAAGTTTTTCATACCCAAATGTACCAAATTTAACTTTGATTATGGAGAATAGTATCATTGGAATTAATTATTTCTAGATGAGCTCAAGTAACTAGCTCGCCCGTCGATTTAGCAACCATTCAATTTAATTATTTTGAGCTCTACTTAATTAGGTTAAAAAAGCATAACCAAATAAACACTTTGAGTTAACATGTTGGGTATATTAAAACTAAGTTTTCTTATAAAAATAAAAATTAACTTTTAATATGTAAAACCAATATAAGCGGAATTATTTGAAGATTGAGCTCAAGTAGCTATCTAAGCAGCCAATTTAACACCCTACGTGTTGAATAGTGAAGGAAATTATGAGTCGACCCTTTCACCCAACAATTACAATCAAATGGACAAATCTTTGTGTTGGATAATTTTTGCAAGTTATATTGATTTTCCATTTGTCATCTTTGGTTAACGTACAACTTTCTTTGGAGCTACGTACAAAAGAGTTTTAAAGATAAACAAGCAATTGCCAATTTGTATAATTGTACTACTTGACGTCTTCTCTCAATGGCTTATATTCACTCATATTATCATTTCTGTATCTTATTCATCCTCATCGTTATTCCATGTTGTATGTTTATCTATACACAAATTTAAAGATAATCTCGTAAATTATTATAAATGATAGAGTATGTAACATATTCTTGAACCTTCATATAAGGTAATGTTTGAATTAAAAAAACATTTATAAATAAAAGTTGATGTTTGAATGAAATGATGATATTTTTTGGCATTTATTTCAATTTTGGTTCAATTGTTTCAATTCAATTAATATTACTCCGCATTGTTCTTTTTTGTAGCAAAGAAAAAGACCTTAGACAAAACGACTACTTCAACTTCTAATTTGTTGGTTTATTTTGCGAACAACTATTATTATTATTATTATTATTATTATTATTATTATTATTATTTCATCAAGAAATAGTTCCATTTTTTATGAAAGAAGAAATGGAAAACTACAAATAATGTTTGATTCATTCAAGTCCCAAAGGGAAGGGAAAAAATAAAAAAGTCAAAGAAAGGAATGTAAGACGGTAAGACCAAAGCTTCGGTTATTGCAGAAAAACAAAAAATAGATGTCCTCTTTGAAGAATCCTTAAGGTCAAAGTGTTTTTTGGTCTCTTTTGTTACAATTTTTACAACTATGTTTACATAAGTATATAACCTTATGTATTTATGATTATCCATACATAGTTTTTGGGTGTCATATTTTTGCAAGTTGCTCTTAATTTCAGGTGCATTTTGGAAATACTTCTGTTATAGATGTCAATTAAAAGGTTTGGACAAATTAATGATACAATTGTGGTTTTAGGGTTCTCATTTAAAAAATTTATACTACTTAAAGGATTGTTTTTGTTATGATGTGATTGCATAAGGATATACTTTGTAATTTATAGGTTAATTATTAGATGAGTTTTGCTATGCTTTGTTTCATGAAACTTTACATGTTATACTTAAGTAAAAAAATTTCCCAACTACTATTTTAGGATGCGTAGAAAAGTTAATGAATCTTGTCAGTCACCACTGAAGCTTGTATCTCGAAAATGCAAATTAAAATAATAATTTAACTACATGTAAATATATTGATGGCCCTATGTTATCCTTAATTCCTTACTAAAAGCGACTATACTATAAACCCTAATAAATTACCTCGAATTTAGTCACCAGAACAAGTGGTCTAATGGACATGATTTTGGCTCCGAGTACGTACATTTTTGTAATAGTAGTAATAAACAAAAACAACGAAACAATGCTGGTAAAGACTTGGATATTCCATAAACCATATGTTGTTTGTCACTTTAGAAGATGCATGATCAGTGCGAGGAAATGTTGTGAGAGGAAACAAACACAGAGTAGTAATGACTAATGAAAGAGTTAGCAAACTACCAACAAAAAACACTAAAATGTACGTTCGATTTTCGACCACAAAACTAACCGTTAAGGAAGTATAGTTTTGAATTTTTGACTCAAACAAGTGTGATGCACCACCAACTCAATAAGGTCCCCCACTCTATAGGCCCTTATCCCTTTTATATGATTTTCTTGTGCAATTTCGATCCATTTTTAGGTTCAAAATACACCAATATACAAGTGGTAAGAACGTGTGGTTTTGAACATAGTACTCCCTTGATTTCTGTAAGCTAATGACACTTTGACTTTTTACTAATACAGAGTAATAAATTAGATTTTTGTTATTTTTTTTACCTTCATCTAAGGCTCTGTTCTCTTCACGGGATTAGAATGGAATGGAATGGATTGAATTGGATTGGAATGGAATGGATGGGATTAGAATGGATTAGAATGGATTGCCGAAATTATAATGGATTAGAATGAATTGCCGGGATTAGAATGGATTGTCGGGATTAGAATGGATTGCCGGGATTAGAATGGATTAGAATGGATTGCCGGGATTAGAATGGATTGCCGGAATTATAATGGATTAGAATGAATTGTTGGGATTAGAATGGATTGTCGGGATTAGAATGGATTAGAATGGATTGTCGGGATTAGAATGGATTGCAGGGATTAGAATGGATTAGAATGGATTGCCGGGATTAGAATGGATTAGAATGGATTGTCGGGATTAGAATGGATTGCCGGGATTAGAATGGATTAGAATGGATTGCCGGGATTAGAATGGATTGCCGAGATTAGAATGGATTGCCGGGATTAGAATGGATTGCCGGGATTAGAATGGATTAGAATGGATCGCCGGGATTAGAATGGATTGCCGGGATTAGAATGAATTAGAATGGATTGCCAGGATTATTATTATTATTAGTTATTAATATTTTGTAACAATGGTAATTGTTTTTTAACATTTAAATTATTATTATTATTATTATTATTATTATTATTATTATTTCCAGATAAAAAAAATTGCCTGTTGATTTCAGCTTAATTTCAGTTTGATTCTATTCGGCTCTAATCAATTCAGGTCAGTTTAGCTCCAATCAATTAATTGAGTACTATCTTGTGGACTCTGGATATCCAAATACTACGGGATACTTGAGTTCATATCTTGAAAGAGGCGTAAGACTTCACACTCTTGAATTTCAAAATGGTGGTCCTCCAGATGGAAAATTAGAGAATTTTAATTACCGAAATTCGTCATTACGCAATGCAGTTGAAAGAATTTTTGGAGTATTGAAAAAAAGGTGGAAAATTTTAACAATGATGCCACAAATGGAAGAAACGTATCAATTGGCTATAATTGTGGCAACATGCACTTTACATAATTTCATTCGATTAGACAAGTTAGGGATTCCAATTTCTCATGGTCCCCAAAATATTGAACGTGTAGCTGATTTAGATTTCACTAATCCGACACGAACAATGTTAATGCGGAGACATTCGTGCAAATATTGCAGATGAAATATGGCAAGATGTGTGTGCTGGAAATATGAGGTTCCAAGATGATGATGATATAGAGGAGGAAGAAATATACGAGGATAATTGAAGCACTTCCTTATCTATTTGTAAGGATATTATATCTACAGTAAATTATTATGTAACAAAAAGGTAGTACAAAAAAAAAGCAAATTTGTTATGATCATTATTGTGTCGTCAAGATTTAAATTTTCAAGAGTTTAATTAAGAATTTAATTTTAATTAAGTTTTAAATTTTCAAGAATATATTGTCGGGATTAGAATGGATTGCCGGGATTAGAATGGATTGTCGGAATTAAAATGGATTGCCGGGATTAGAATGGATTGTCGGGATTAAAATAGATTAGAATGGATTGCCGGGATTAGAATGGATTATAATGGATTGGAATGGATGACTCGGGAATGGAATGGATTGGAATGGAATGGATCGGGATTGTAATCCCGTGAAGAGAACAGAGCCTAAGCATTAACCAAAATTAGCCTAATCCATAAACATTATTCACTTGTCAAGGTAAAATTTTATCTCAGCAACTTCACTTCAGGTTTAGGCATCTTCTTATCTGCGATGAAAGTTGCAAAATCTGTTATGGCACCACCTCAATGGTGGTAATGCATTAAGGTTCCGCTCTATGATGCTTTTTAACAACGTTTTTCCTTGAAACCTTTAACAATATGCTAATTCTACTTAATACTAACATTTAAGATTGACAATCTATTATTCTGCTAAACAAAGTAAGCAAAAACGATGGTTTTAGAATCAGATATGCTGAAACCGGCGCGTAGTCTGATCCTAGGCACATACTCCGTAGCAAGGATGATTATTGTGTAGAAGAAAGTTACACATGTTTCATTAACATTCCTACAATAAGCTAGCTAACAACAATAGGCCTTAACTGAAGCACCAATATGAGATCAGGATGCTTAAATGAAGCTGCAATATTTAGCATTCACCATCATGTCAGATTGTCAGCAAAACGTAGTGCAACTTCACCTGTTTGGCTGGTTCTACAAGCAATTTGTAATCTGGCTCATTCGTTCTCCATTCTATTGAGCTTCAGTTTGCATGCTAGTCTTCGTTCACCACCAATTCTTACCTATTAACAAGTAACAACTATGATGTTGCAGTCTTAGTAACATGAAGCTATGTGCATCATCAGTCAACTGTAGCCAGCTTTTCTTCATCCATGTCAAAAGCCTTCCGAGCTTGTTTGAGTTCTTCGTTCATAGCAAGTAGCTCAGTAGCACGGTTCAATTTTGGCAAGTCCTGAATTAAAAATAGATACAGTGAGACCTAATGCCTACAAGCATCCAAGTTAATGGTACACAAATAAGCATTATCAGAATCTAACTATAATAAAACATTGAAAACAGGTCAACACTAATGCTGTGTATTTGAATAGACAAAAATTAAGAGGGATTAATGTCTATTCAGTTTATCAGGGTTTGAAATGCTAGTAGAGGTGCTAAATGGAAAGGCTAACCATGCTAATCAAACCAGGACCTTCAAAAGCAGCCATCTCGATCGACTCATAAGCCAATATCAATTTTGGCATGATAACTTGGACTGATCTAGTGATCTCCATGGAGCTAACTAAGTTTAGGAGTTGAGCAATGACCACTAGACAAATGATTGTTTACAGAACTCAGAAGTGCAGATAATTAAACAGATGCAACTGTACAAGTATCATCTGACAAGTGACAACCGAATACCAAGAAAGCAAGGACCTTGATGCCATGGAGCTAGCTAAAGGATCAAGATGGCCAACAACAATCTTAAAAATCCAAGAAGCAACAGGCTTATAAAACTATGAAAAAATAACCTGTAACACTTTGCTACCATGTCATATAATAACGGCCCAGCAATATTCCCAGTTTCCCACAGTCCCATTGGACCTTTAAGAGCGCACCACAGAAAATATACCTCACCCCTTAAAACATGCCAAATTTCTGAAAAGCCAATAATGTGAAGAATCTTTGATCGTATACAGATACACAGACATTCAGACAGTATACCATTACAGAATTACAGACGTGTCAATGAATTGAAGAATATAAAGGTTATTACCAAAACATGATAAACACTGTTAGCCTGATGCAGTTAATAAGTGTACAACTTTTATTAAAAAAGAAGGGGCAGAGATTAGCCATGGCCAATAACCTTCATGAAGTTATCACACATGATTCTTCAAGTGACAAATGCAATGGTTTATGATTTACTTCATACAGATTGGCATACGAAAAGAAGTGTATCAAGTTATCAGAAACTTCAAAAGGTCTACCTTACGGATAAGAAACAAAAAGTCTTCTGTCAACAGCTTGCCCCTCTTTGAAGCCACATCTTGAGCCTTGTGAACCTAAAAAGTGCAAAACTGATGAGAAATTGGAGATTACATCTGAAAGTCCTTATACAAAACTGAGACTTACCAGATCAGTAACATACTCCACAACAATGTCCTCCACAAGGGCCACAGACTCTGGAAGTGGCTGGATATACAACACCCAATCTTAGTCAGGCAGGAAAAGGAAGGGAAAAAAAAAAGCCAAACAATAATGCACACCATATCCCTGCAAATAGATAAAAGACTTGAAGCTTTTCTAGTATAGTAAGATCCAACAAATGACCAAATTGCCATATACCAATCTAACTACCAAACAATACATCATATCAAGAAGATTGCAAATCATTCCAAAATTGCCATATGGCATTATTGCCATATACCAATAATGCACACCCATACATCAAATTCATAAGTTTCACAAATCACAACACAATAGCCATTTCCACACAAGATTTCAATCTTTGAAGTACTGAACACAACACCAGTGCGAATAGAGAAAACTGTTAGGCTTAAACCTAATCACTAATTCAGTAAACAAACACATAAATACACCAATAATTATTGAAAGGGAAAAGAACCTCACATTTTGATCATCTCCATAACCATACATCATGTGCTGCACTGCAAAAGAAATAAACATTTTGAGCCCCTAATAAGTTTAAAACAATAAATTGTAGAACCATATGGCTAAAGTGTTGACGGTAAAAACTCACAATCTTTCTGAAAAACCCCTCTTTTACGCTTACAGGAAGGAGCATCAGATGGCTTTGAGGGTTCCACTTTGTGTTTAGAGGATCCTCCAGCACCGCCTCCACTCATTTTGTAACCCACTGATTGTGTACTATCTGCCTTTTAAGAAGAAAATCACATATAAAGATTGTTCAACATGCTATTCTTTCAAATGTCTCATTATTTGGACAAGAATATAGATTTCATCCTACTATATGCTGTAACGCTCCTTAAAAAGAACACATTAAGCATAATTGATATAGAGCAAGTCAGCAAGTTCCTACTTTATAACCAACATACATAATATTAATTAAGGACTGAGCATATCATGGCCCCAAAATACATTAAAATCCAAGGAAAACCAAATAACCCTTATAACAACTATAGGTCCCTTCTTTTCCAAACACCCATCTGTCTTCTTCAATCAAAAACACAAAAAGATGACATTTTTTTTGGTGGGAAATTGAAAATTTGTCACATAAATCAATAGATTTAGGAACTTTTTGGGGTTAATTCTAAAGATGCAAAGCATAACTCAAAAGCTTCGAAATTTAGATGCGTACCCTAAGATGAATGAAGTTTTTTAGAAGAGAACCTTTTCTGGTGGTGTTGTTACCCTTGTTTCTGCCATTATTATGTTCCTTGTTTTCTTCTTTGACCTAAGTATGTCTTTTTTCATTCTTTGAGCTAAGTTTGTCTTTTTAAATTTAACAAATTAAAAAAGAAAAATAAAATCAAATCTCAAGAAGAAATGAGTACCGGACGAATAAACGAAGAGGGTGAGTCGGGGACGACTGCTGGACTGGCGAAGAAGCAGTGACGATTGCCGGACTGCTACGGAAGAAGCCTGTGAGGCTGTGACGAAGAAGAGAAGAAGCCGACGACTCGAGAAGAGAGACATAGTAAGGGTTTTGGGGTTGGTTTGCTTCTCACCTTCTCACACTCTCACTTCCACGCGCTTCTTTCTTTTCTTTTTTTTTTTTTTGGTTTTTCTACCTGGTGTCCCTAGGATATTATATTTTCTACATTGTGCCCTCTCAAATTAAAACTTCCACACGGTGCCCCTAAAGTTCATTAAATAACTAAGCCATGACCTTTTCGTTAAAAATGTCGCAATTTCAATCTCAATTTGGTGGCTCATACGTCTTTGCTCATGGCCCATACTCTTTCCTTTTTCCTTGCAATTAGAGAACACTATGAGCATTATGGCTCATAAAACAAATAATTTTTAAGCATTCAATATTTGTTTAACTATTAGGTCATGGCATAGTAACTAATTGAAACTTAGGGGCACTACGTGGAAGTTTTAATTTGGGAGGGCACAGTGTAAAAAACTCAATATCTCAGGGGCACAATGTAGAAAAACCCTTTTTTTTTTAATTAAAGCTGATTTTTATTTTTTAAAAGTAAAATGATGCATTTGACATGGTATTCAACGATACATTTAGTCATGATATTCCAAAGGAAAACATGGTATTTAACGACATGCAACAATACGATGATGTTAAACTTTACCAATTTCAATTACTTCTCCACTATGATCCCCACAAAAAATCGTGATATGTTTGGTGAAGACAAATGAATTATAAACTAGTTTATGTCTCTGGCGTTGTCCCGGATAATAACATTTTTTAAATTGGATTAGTTTAGTTATGATTGCACATATAATTGCTATTGTTGTTCTCTCAAAAAAATAAAAAATAAAACAACAAATGCAAGTTAATTGTTTCAAAACTTGAATTTACATTGGAATATTGCAATGTTATTCTCCTACATACACTTACTAATAAGGCCATAACTAAAACAATTTCGATAGAAATAATATAATTACTTAGCTTGCGTCTTAGTGCTCTTAATTCTATTCACCCATCTATTTCAATACCTCTCCTTACTTTCTTTGGTATTTTTTATCTTCATGACCTTGAGCTCCTACACAAGGTACTCTAAGCAAGTCAATTCAGTTTTAGCTTGAACAGTTGATAAGGTTGCATACGTTCCATAGAAAATCCACCTCCAATTATAACCTTTTTTTTATTATCATTCGGGTGAAAAGATATAACAATAAGTTAAACTTCTATTACAACCTTGAATTAATATTTAATTACTTGGAGCATTGGATATGTATATAATCTCAACCAATCTCGGATAAAGTGATGCATTTGAGATTAATCCTATTTTGGTGTTACATTGTATGTTTGCCATTTAAAAGACCAAATTTACAATACCAATTTGCATTCCTTCGTACGTATCAAGTGCATTGACAATGGGTAAGTGGAGAATGAGAAGAAAATTTGATCAAAAATTGATATCCATTACATGAAAATGGATAAGTGGAGAATGATATATAAGCAAGTTTGACACTTGACAAAAGCAAAACATGACTGAAAAAATGATCAACAATTGATAACCATTGTATGAAAATGGATAAGTGGAGAATGAGAAAGCGAATTTGATCAACCATTTTTTGATTATTACCCCATAAGTCACTTCTCCGTATTTAATTTGCTTCATATAGGTTACAATGAAACTATTGACTCTTAGTATTCTTTTCAACTTCTTACTCAATCGGTGACTATTACAGTGTGTTTGGATACATTTATAGTAGAGAAGGGGAGGAAGGAGGAAAGAAAGGAATGGGATGGAAGGTGATGGGAGGGAAGATATAGTTTGCTTCCATTGTTTGGATGAAGGGAAAGGGAGGGAGGGGAGGTGGAAGAGGGAGACATGGAGGAGGGATAAAGAAGACAATGAGTGAAGTAGAGGTGGAGATTACCATAATGCCTATATCTTGAATGAGTGAAGGGAAGTTCAGAATTTTGCACTACCTTGTCCCACAGCTTTGTTGTTCCAAGCTAGTTACCCATTCTACTTCACAGCTTCAGGTTGTCTAAGTTTTTGGCAGTTTCATTCCAGACCTCTTCTAATTTGAAGAGATTTTATCCTCAAAGAAAAAGGAGAAGAATTTCCATCCCTTCCCCTCACCCCCTCACTTATGTAGCCAAATAAAGGAAAACACATCCACTCTTTCCCCTCCCCTTCCTTTCCCTCCATATCCTCCCATCCAAACAGGCTGTTAGAGTTTGAAAAAGTATTGATAGCATTGATGAGATCATAAAGGAGAAGATAAATAGACCTTGGAAGATGAAAAAGAGAGCAAAATAATATAGATAAGAGTTTAGATGACATTTCAATACACTGCAATGTAGGAACCAAGTAAGCATCCACGTGGAGGTGCCACATGGCACTTTATCATGAGGTTCTTGGCTTTTTAATATAAAGGAGTTGATTGATAATTCCCATGAAATTCAACTAACCGCAGGAGGATTCAATCATTCGATACCTTAAACCTATGAACAATATGAACTAGGAAGCCACATTTCCTAAGAACTCTACTTCATTTCTACCCTATACTGCATTTCCCCCGGTATTTACCAACAACCAAAAAAGCGCTAAGCGATTTTAGGCCTATCTAAACTTAACAACATCCAGAAACTTTACTGCCAAAGTAAAACGGCAGAATTGAATACCGCGGAGGCGCGGACCTCGGCCGCCCAACTTCCTTACATTCTTACTTCCTAGAACTAGTAAAACTGTAAATAGATTCTTGAAACAGAAGAAAGTACCAATTCCAACAATAAACCCTAGAGTTCTAATCATTGTTTTAGCTTGAAAGTTTTTAATATAAACAGCTCCAATCAATTTAATCAAATGTGTAATCTAAATCTAACAGTCCAAATTCAGCGAATAATCATCATATTTAGTACCTCACAACAAACGTAATCATGATATAATTACATATGAAGCTATATGTCTATATCATCATCATCATCAAAATTTAACCTAGAAAAATTTGAAAATATTTACTTAAATTATTAATTACGATAATGCAGTATGAAATTCTAAATAAACTTCACAAAAAAAACGTAATCAAAATTCGAAAATTTAAATAGTTGCAAAAAGGAGAGTTAAATTGCGAAGTAACGATGAAAATAATTGAATCATATACATAAATATATCATTGAAATTCAAATTGAAAAACAATAATAAGAATTACGAAAAAAAAGGATAAATTGTAAATTTAAGAAGAGTGCATCAAAGAAAATGCGGTAAATGAAAAGTAGTGTTACCTCTGTGAACTTCGGAGTTCTGGTAATCGCTCGAGTTTTTTTGTTTTTTTTGTTTTTTTTTTATTTGAGGGAAGTTCTCTTGAGTTTTGATGCAGATGTTTTCGAGGAGGGTTTTTAATTTAAACAAGCAAAAGTAATAGGCCCTTCGTAATTTTTTCCATGTCTTCTTACACCTGACTATTTATCGATATAATAAATTCATTAAAATTTATCACATCAATAAATTTATAATTTTCCGTTCTTGAACTATAATAGTAAAACAAAGCAAAAAATTGTTGAATTCCGTTTTTGTCAATTATCTTTGGTTGTTTCAAGTTTCGTGTTTTTTAACGTATTATTATCCTCTTGATCAGAGACATGTTGAAAGGAAGGAGGGAACAATAATTTGTTATGCATTAGTATGGCCTTTTTATGGTCATTCGAACCTTGATTAGCTTAGAGCTCCTATTTTGAACCTAATAAAATTTTCGGATTTTTTTTATTGAGACCTTAGAATATTAAAAAATTATGAATTATAGCCTTTGTTTCCAGCTTCTACGGTTTTGAGCTCGACCTTATTTTCACCCTGTGTTTTTACCAAGTGTTTTGGGTTACCACCAAACTCTCCACGATCAATTTTGACCTGTTAAACTTTTAATCATCACTCTTTCAGAGACAAACTGAATTCTAAAATCAAGTGGATATAATAAAATTTTAATTTGGATTATGTTCAAATTTCCAAAGTTGGGTCTATTGCATTTGAATCTAATATGGATTATGTTTTGCATCTGAATGGATAGTTGTCGGAAACGAATACCATTCAAGAACTAAAAATCAAAAATGACAAATGTAAAAGATTATGTTAATGGTTAAAACCAATTATAATATGAAGGATCAAAATCATCCCAATACGGAAATAAATCGGATTTATGCTACCTATGGACTTGTCCCAAATCCAGAGCCGAACACACAAAAAAAAAATAAAAAAAATAAAAAAATAGACCATGTTTAAATTAGAGTTGGCTAAATGTTGATTCACTTGGATCTGTTGGAAGTGGTTCCCGTTATCAATGAAAGGAACATTGGTGACACGCCTTATTATTTGATTTATATATGCATACATTTGCCAAAGTTATGTTTTATTTGTGAATGCAAATATATGAAATGAAGAATCATAATCATCCTAATACTTGATTTCCCTCAAAATATTAAACTCCGTACAAAATGCTTCACAATTTCCCCCCTCGTCACCTTATTTGTCTAAACCACTTGATTTCCATATGTTGTTACAAAAAAGCAGAGAGCATGGAACCTGGCAGCATTCATAATCAAATGTGTTGTTCTATTATACTCTCATTTTGAGGTGTATCAATAAGTAATTCACGAAAATCAAATTATGCACTTACGTAGTACGGAGTATTAAGTTTACTTAAAAGCAAAAGTATAACGTTTAAACATGCCAAAATGAAATGAGAAGCTTTAAGAACAGAGAGAGTAAATTTATTGAATGACCGACTTTAGTCGAAATGTACAGTATGGTAAAGCGACAGTAGAATCACATATCTCATAAGTACAAAGGTGGAATACTTTGGAAGAGCTTATATAATCTGTTTTACACAATCCATCTAACAAAGAGGGAGCACTTCATGGAAAAACTAGGGTTCTTGTACATTAGGACAGGTACAAGCTTAACACCAAAAGAACTACTGGGTAAAGTTGTAAATCTTGGTTCATAAGGGGAAGCTGGCATGATCAAATTATAAGTTGAGTTTACCAGCTAGATACCACGAATGCATGGCAAGGCAGCCAAATGACAGGAGGTTTGCCATTGAAGATAAGCCATGGACCATACCGAACTTCTTGTTCATTGCTGCAAGCTGTGGGTTTGTCTTTGCAATTTCTTTGTTTTTCGTCCACCCAACTTCTTCCCCAATATTGTTCTCCCGCTCTATCTTGTGCCTCTGCTTCATCATCTACAAATCAATAACAATGTAAGAGACTTCTCAGAATAAAGACAGGAATGCTTACAACAGTATATCCGACTATAACATATTTCCATATCGATCGGAACTATTGGAAGTTTAAGCTGAATCTTATGGTTTGATATGCAAGTGAAGCCAAAGTCAAGGAGCAGCAATGTAAAGTGTACATGTTTCAGCAAAATATCAGGTTATAAGCAAGTCAGATGTATTTATAGGGAGACAATATATAAAATTTTAAGCGGTTAATGTTCAGTAGCAAGATTTCAAAGATAACATTGAAGATTAGATTAAACGGTTAATGACTGATAGCAAGATTTCAATCAAAAGAACTGAACACATCAGCAACATTGAGATTATCATTAGGATATGTAATTTATGTACCGAGAAGCCTAGTAGAATGATATCAAAGTGTAGGTAAAGAAAACATACTACAGTTGAACTACCTAGCTTCTTTGTAACTTCACACAAGATTACTTCAAGTGAAAAGAAAAAGTAAAAGCCAACTTGGATTGTTTCCGAAGCGGAATAGAGATCATTTAGAATATCATGTGTTTCATAAATCTTTGATATGAATATCATATTCAAAATTAGCTGCAGAAAATTTGCAAGTAAAAACCCACCAAGCCAGCCCAACAAAAATGAAAGCAATGTCTTTAAAATTTGAATCGGAATTTAAACACTAGACCACAGGTTCAACTTCTGGACTTACACAAGCATAACCTTAGAGGCCTAGACCACAGCCACAGGTACAACTTCTAGATTTAATGCGTGCACCACAAATTAACCACATCAACTAGCAAATTTGTGCAGCAAATGCCTCCATTTAATATCTTGTTGCATTGCAACAGGCAAAGTAGTATTTCGAATCTACTACACAAAAATACCCCACTGTGTCATCGACATAAATTGTCGTAACTAGTAAGCACTAAATGCCTAAATGAGATATACATTAGTTTTGATCCACATGAGATACAGATATTGATCATCGCACAACCTAGGGTGGACTAATACAGTGATACAAGATACTACTCCACTAACTTCCAAAGATTTTGACAATTTTACCATAGTCTGTTAATCACTTGGAACTCAAGTGACAGAATACATATGCAAATCTTCCTCCAATTCTTATTTGTTAATACAAAATTACAAATAATTTCAAACACAAGCAATTACAAGGCGTTTGTTTAGAAGGATATGGGTGGGGATAGGGATTCCAATACAATTAAACGAAATTCTCTTGTTTGTTTTCTAGGATTTGTGATTATTATGGGGATTAAAGTTTCAAACCCCTCTAATCCCCCCAAATGTAATTACCAATAATAATTCTGGGTAGCAATTTTTACGGAGGAGATTAAGTTTTTTTATTACCATAAATACAAGTCAATTTACCTATTTAGTCGGAGCACATACCAAACAAATAATAGAGTTAGAGTCAATGAAATCCGACACACCAATTCCCCATCCCTATCGCATCTTCTAATCTCCCTAATCCTCGCTTCTCTAAACAAAAGCCCCGCTAATGCACCCAATGTCAACTTGTCTAGTATTACGAAGCTAGTGTTTGATGAGACTATCTCCTCATTTCTCATTCCCCATTATACCNCTCCTCATTTCTGATTCCCCATTAGTCCATTACTGCCTCGGTCTCGCATAATAACATATTTTTAACCAACAAAGGTAACATTTGTGTGACACATATAAGGGTTGCATACCGTAAAAGCAACTCAAAAAGTTGAATAATTACTTGGATTGTATATTTGAATATTAAAAATAAGGTTATGTTAGCAATAATGAAATTGGAAAACGTGTTCCTTAAACACATGTAATAACTCAATAAATCAAAATTCCAATGATGATAATAAAATTACGAAATCAAAAGAAAAGTACCTTAATAGTCATAGGAGTGAAGAGCAACAAATTAGAAAGAACAAATAAAAAAGCGAAACCCAAGAACCCTAACTGATACTTGTCATTAACAGAAGAAGAATTCCAAGGATGCAAGTACCCAAACGACGCCGTTGAAACCCCACAACAAACACCAACAAGTGAAAAATACGCGGGAAACATTTTACTCTGTAAGTTCCCAAACTGATGCCTCGGCAAATTCCTTCAAACAAAAATTTAAAATTATTGGAAAAAATGAATTGAGTAAATAAAAGGAGAGGGAAGGGGTAAAATGGGTAACCTGAACATAATGATGCCGCCGATGAAGGTGGCCCACAAAGCGGCGCCCCATGCGGTGGAGAAGCAGAGGAGGTGAGAGAGTTTAAGGAACAATGGGAGTGAAGATGATGAGGTTGATGTTGATGTTGTGGATTTGAAGGTTTCAGGGGAGAAGATTATGCCGATGGCTAAGAAGGAGAGGGCTACGATGAAGCGTGATAACCACCCCATTGATTTGATTTGCTATGGTTGAAAGTTGAAATAAATTGGAAGATGGGTTGTTGGAGGAATGGAAAAGTTTTTTATGTTTGTATAATTGTAACTCTATGTAATGGTATTGTAATGGACTACAACGGTTTTGTTTAATTTTTTGGAATAATGCTATGTTCTCTTCACGGGATTACAATTCCGATCTATTTCATTTCCAGGCTATCCATTCCAATCTATTTTAATCCCGGCAATCCATTCTAATCTCGACAATCCATTCTAATCCCGACAATATATTCTTGAAAATTTAAATCTTAATTAAAATTAAATTCTTAATTAAACTCTTGAAAATTTAAATCTTGACGACACAATAATATTCATAACAAATTTGCTTTTTTTACTACATTTTTGTTACATAATAATTTACTGTAGATACAATATCCTTACAAGTAGATAAAGAAGTGCTTCAATTATCCTCGTATATTTCTTCCTCCTCTATATTAGCATCATCTTGGAACCCCATATTTCTAGCACACACATCTTGCCATATTTCATCTGCAATATTTGCACGAATATCTCGCATTAACATTGTTCGTGTCGGATTAGTGAAATCTAAATCAGCTACACGTTAGGAATCTAAATCATTTCCCAAATACTTCTCATGTCTCGGTACTTCACGCACGCATAGGAATCCATTAATTTCCTCCCTTCTTCTAGTTGTAACAGTTTTGCTAAAGGTAACCTCTGTCTTGCTAAAATTAATCATTTGACCCGAGGTTCGTTCATATAACCTGAGCATATCAGCTATTTTTCGAGCTTTCCTGCAACTTAGCTCTAGCAAATAATATACTGTCATCTGCAAAGAATAAGTGAGTAATTCGTGGAGCCTCCCTACAAACATGAGCCCCATGTAACAATCCATCCGAGGCCGCCTTCGTAATAAGGCGAGATAAAGCATCAGAGACAAAGAGAAAAAGTCTAAGGTGAGAGTGGTTCATCCTGCCTTAGCCCTCTTTTAGGTGTGACATCACCCACAATTGAACCATTGACTTTAAAATTAAAAGACACAGAAGAAATGCATGAAATAATTCTCCCTACCCAACTTTCATTGAACCCAATCTTTAGCATATCCCTCTCCAAAAAAACCCATTCCTCCCGATCATAAGCTTTGCTCATCAGTTTCATAGCCATTGTTCCTTTACTCCCCTGTCCCCTCCTTTTCATTGCATGAAAATTTCAAAAGCTATTAAAGCATTATCCATAATGAGTCTACCCGGGACAAAAGCACTTTGGTTGGGGGAGATAAAATTGTCCATGAAGGATTTTAGCCTATTAGTCAAGGTTTTTGAGATAATTTTGTATAAAACAGTACACAAGCTAATTGTTCTAAAGTCCTTCATATTTTTTGGCTTATCACATTTGGGTATAAGAACAATGCAAGTTTTATTTACATAGCTTATATCCAAATTACCCTTCCACCAACCCATCACAGCATTAAACACATCCTTTCCTACAATATGCCAAAACTTTTGAAAAAATATAGCATGCATATCGTCTAATCTGGGGGCCTTTGTAGGATGCATATCAAAAGTCGCTTTTCTCACTTCCTCTTCTGTAGGTTCCATGAGCAGTGTTGCATTTATCTTGTCCGTAACTACATGTTGGACTCCTTCTATAGCTTCATCAATCTCTTTAGGCGAGCAAGTGTCGAATAGGTTCACAAAATACTCCGTAATCACCTTTTCCACCTCCCCCTTCGTGGTCACCCACTCCCCTGCCCCATTCTCCAAGCCTTTGATCATGTTCCTCCGCTTCCGAGAACTAGCTTTATGATGGAAATAAGAGGTGTTTTTATCCCCATCTTTCATTTCATTTGCTTTTGCTCTAATATGCCAGTAGGATTCCTCCCTCAATCTTAATTCATCTGGTTCCATGCTCAAAAGTCTACACCTTTCCAAATTCGAGTTGTCCATATCCTTCTCCTGTAGTTCTTTTAGAGCTTGTTCAACTTTTTTAATCTTTTGCTTTACATGGCCAAAGACCTCACGCGCCCACCCCGATAATCGTATTGCCCAGTGCGCTAATTTCACATGAGCATAATTCCCACCTCCATTCTCCCATGCTTCCTTAACAACTTTTTCGCAGTCCGCATTGGACAACCACAACGTTTCAAACCGAAAAAGCTTACTGCCCCTCCATTGTCCCCCAAACACGCTAGTTTTTAGCAGTATGGGGGCGTGGTCTGATCTATGAATCGCAAGATGGTGCACTTCCACCCCTCTAAACATGTCACACCACTCTCTCAAAGCTAGAAAACTGTCCAGTCTTTCACGGACCACAGTCGCCTCCGTCCTTCCTCTTTTCCACGTAAACCTGCTGCCCTTATACCCCTCACACAGCATGCAGTCATCTATTGCCTCTCGAAATCTCTTCATGCAACGTTGACCCTGAGGTACTCCACCCACCTTTTCCTCCTCCCTCATTATTTCATTAAAATCCCCATCGAAAATTATGGGGATACTACTTTCATTCCTCTGCCTTCTCATGAGTTCCCACGTTCGCCATTTATTCTCTCCTTCCGGCCATCCACAGATTTTTCCAACCACCTCCATGAAGGGACCATGTGGTCATCCAAAATATCCACCGTAAAATGGTGGTGAGAATAAGAAACAACGCTTGCTTTGACATCGTGCCACCACACACCCATACCTCCCGCATTACCTCTGCTACTAATACAAACTCCCTCCGTGTATCCGCATTTCTTTTTCACCACTTCTAATAATGCCACCGCATCCACCATTGTCTCCATTAAAAAGACAATGTTTGGCCTCTCTCTCTCTAGCAAATATCCCGGAGATAATCAATTGTTCGAGGGTGGCCTATCCCTCGACAATTCCAGCTTAATATTTTCATGGCTTTTCACGGGGTGGGTTTTGAGCCACCACTGCTACTTCATCTGGTGTTGCAAGAGCAGCATAATCATAATGTCTCCCATTATTCTCCCATATTAGCCGTCTTTTCTCCCTACCAGCATCCTCAGTCGGCTCCCCATTCTCCCTTTGGTCCCTTTTCCCAGTCCCCTGCATACGGTTATCCTCCCCCTTACTCCTATCCTTCCTTTCTACTCTCCTTCACTTCTTAATGCTGCCCACCTCCCCCTGCACCTCTTCTTTTTCACTACTTCCATGCTCCCTTGATTTCAAGGCTTCCTTTAAACTGTCCAGCACCATCCCCTTCGTCATCGTACTGTCGTTCTTCTCATAATTGTATGTGTGAACTGCTTCTATTTTAATTGCCTCTCCACCCTACCCCATTCCTTCTTTTAACCCCCCCGGCTCCTCTCCCTCCCCTTCTTGCACCCCGTTCCGGTTTGGTTTCCCTTTGAAGTGTAGAAACATTTAATTTGAGAGTATTTTATTCACTTCATCTCGCATTTTCTCCCTTCCCTTTCGAGGCGAAGCTCGCAACCACGCCCCCCATGATTTCTCTTCCACCATGTCAGTGCCTTCCTCCTCACAGTCTTTATCTACGTGCCCCAATCTTCCACAAGTGAAGCAGAAGAAAGGAAGTCTTTCGTACTTAATATCAAGCTTCTTGATTTCCCCTCTTTTGTCTCTAATTTTCTGGTGTCTCTTAATCGGTTTTGTTACATCCACAGACACACGTACTCTTGGAGACTTATCCCAACCTAGACTGTCCTTCTCTACTTCAATCACGGTCCCAATTCTGCTTGCTATAGTGTTTACGTTTGTATTAGATCAACTATCCAGTGGGAGGTTGTATAATCGAATCCAGAACGGGCACGTATTAAAGATCAACGAATCTGGTTGTTCGCTTCCATTAATCTCCTTGAGTATTATTAAGTGGTTGTCAAAATGC
The DNA here is from genome assembly GCA_016808085.1 of Suaeda aralocaspica. Lineage (NCBI taxonomy): Eukaryota > Viridiplantae > Streptophyta > Magnoliopsida > Caryophyllales > Amaranthaceae > Suaeda > Suaeda aralocaspica. The sequence goes on from PYUH01000775.1 coordinate 389,654, forward strand.
CATGGTGCACCGGCCACCACTTTGTCTTTATCCTTCCAAAGAAAAAACTGAATCACAAATAGGGAGTTTTCGATCTGTCGGAAGATAACATCCCTTGAAAGGCTCTACACTTGTTTTAGGGTTTTCTGCATTGCGTCAAAATTATACGGTCTTATTGTTAAGACTTTCCCGATCAGCGAGAGCGACAATTGGGTTTTCGCATTATCATCTTGATCGCCCCCAATATCCGCGATATCGTCCTCATCTGAGTTGATTGGTAAACTTTCATACCCTTTAACTATGTCGTTCGCCATATTGCGAATGAAATAGACCACCCAAGATTACTGGAAATTCACTCGAAAATAGTGAAACCACCCTTGCGAGACAAGACTTGCAACTCACTCTTCTCCTATGAAACCCTAGCGCTCCTTAGAGAGAAAGTGGACTTTGATCACTTTTACCTTGTGTATTTCTCAGTTGCGTGAACAAATTAGTATATAAGATAAATATTAAATGATCCCACCATTATTCAATACCTTTTTATTTTGGTCTTTGATCGGTTGTAATCTATTAGTAACCTATTAAAAAAAAAGGAATTAAACGCATGTCTTATCTTGATTGACACTAATTTGATTGATTAAACAAAATGTTTAATTTACTACCACACCAGCCCACTTACACCATTATCATAGCTTTCATGTCCTTTCACCACCAAAACTGCCCAGCCATATCATAACCACTCACGATTCACAACCACAAAACCAGCCACGACCACACCTTGCACCCACAACCACCCACGATTTAAAACAACCCAGTCCAAACTCCATTTTTTCTACTCCATATAATTGTTAACATTTTTTTTCTAATTTTCTCTATTTCATTGTGATCATTTTGTTTTTTTTTTTAATATTGATTATTTTGAATATTGAATTGCATTTGTGCATTAAAACATTGAGATTTTTGTTAATTTATGTTTTTTCTTTAAATTCATATTGTTTTCAATATATCTTGAACTGTTTACTAGTCTATGATTAATTTGTACTTTAAATTCATGGTATTTCTGATTTTTAAATGCTTACCTTTGTTGACATTTGCACTGTGGAAATTATTAGATAATTGATTAATCCAAAGAAGAAAATTTTGTTTAATATTTTTGCCGGTTTATATTAGGCGGGCGGAGTGGGTGATGGATCATCTAACTGATATTTCTATCCATAATGAGGAAAGGGAATAAGATTTGGAATGAAATTGAGTTTATTTTCTACCCATCTGTTCCCAACAATTTAATATATAGGGGGAGGAGGTATTAGAAGGATGAGAATAGTTTTAGATGAAAATGACCGCTTTACCTTTAATGAATGTAAAAAGGGAGCCTTATAAACAATAATATTTTTGTACAATATTTTTTATTGTTTTATCCTTCTAAATTCCCAAACACGTACGAAATTTGGACTATTTAACAAATTTTCAAGTATCAATACTCATTGTCATTCCCAACCTCTATTCCATCTACACTCATTCCTACTTGCAAAACGCCTCATGATTCTAAGCTCGTAGTAGGGAGAAGTGGAGAACCTATTTTCATATCCAACACCCAAAACAAACACCTAAGCAAATGTAGAGTTCCACAAGATTCCACATTGTCACTACCAATTAAAATCTCACATTACATTTAAAAAAAAACACCTCCCGCCACTACCAAAAAAAATTCAAAAAAAAAAACCCCAAAAAACTTCCCTCACACACTTCCATCTCCTTTCTCTCTCTACTTCCGCCATTTTCATTTTCTTCGAAAACCTCACTAAAATGATTTACAGTTCTTCAATTTTTTCCGGCGTTCGCTTCTTCCTTGCTGGATTTAACCCTCAACAACACCTCGAGGTTCAACACTTTCTCTTATTCAATTTTTCATTTTCCTTTATTTTTTTTTTATACAAAATTCATTTTTTTTTTTGGTAATTAGGTAAAAGCGAAGCTTGTGAGTGAAGGAGGAGTTTATCGTGAAGAGTATACCCCTGATTGTACTCATGTTATTGTTGATAATATCGTTTATGTAATTTCTCTCTTTCTTTTTAATTTTATGATTTAATTTTTTTTTATTTTTTGGTGTTTTTTATCATTTTTTGATTGATATTACTTGTTAGTTACTACAACTGCAATTGATTTGTTTTGAAATTGTGTTTAATTTTTTGTAGAAATTTGAAAATGAGGATAAATCTAGGTTTACATTTGTAGAATTGAAGAAGTTATGAACTGAAATTTTAATATGAAAAAGCTTAATTTTTGAGTGATTTGGAAAAAAAGAAGAAGAAATGATTTTTGTTGTTGATTTCATTGTATTATGGAGCATTTTGATATGATTTTAATTTTTATAGATTTTGAGTATTGAATATTTAGGTTTTAGTAAATTGATTATAGTACATGATTATTGGTGGATAGTTGTATTAGTTTTGGATTGGTTTAAGTTGAATCGCCGACTTTAGTTTGTTGTAATTGTGGTATAGGATGTATGAGTGTAGGCCTAAATATTGAGTAAAGATGCAAATGATGTAATTAGGGTGACTTGATGTTGTTCGTTCGATTTTTGAGGATTGATTTTCGCAAGAATGTGGTATGCGAAAATGATTACTTGGTCTAGAAGTTCAAACTGGAATTGACATTTCAAGCTTGTTAGTTGTTACATGATTGAAATTTCAGTATTTTTGTTTTTCGTATTTATTTCTATTGCTTAATTTGGGTAGGATGATCCAATTTGTGTTGCTGCTAGAAAGGATGGAAAGGCGCTTGTTACGAGTCTATGGATTAACCATAGTTTCGATTCTGGAGGGCCAGCTGATCATAACCTTGTAACTTTCTTAACTCTTCTTTCCTTGTCCTTTCGCTTTGTTTTGATGTGTTAAAAGTCACTCAGTGGTGTGGTTGTTTTGTTTCGAAACTCTCATATATTTTGTCTGTGTTTGGTCACAGACTTTGTATAGGCCACCAAAAGGTTTAAATGGTATTCCAGGTGCAAATAAGCTTCTTATAAGCTTGACTGGATTCCACGGGCAGGAGAGGGATGACATTAGGGTATGTGTCTGAATTATCTTGTGTCTTTCTTCCTTTGTTTCCTTGGTTTTTGTCGATCATGAAGACAATGATCACATCGTCCTATATCATATTTATCTAACCTTTTCTTTTAATTTCTTATTAGGCAATGGCGCAACAAATGGGAGCACTGTTTTCTAAAGCAATGGTGGCACACAAAGTTACTCATCTTGTTTGCTACAAGTTTGAAGGTTCTTGATTACTTTTCAGCTTCCCAGTTTCTTCCTATAATATCATTTTTTCTAATTTATGGAGTCTAATTTGGAGTGAAGAATAAGCTTTTTTTACTAAAAAAACTTGTTATATATCATTTCTAGTTTTCTACAGTTCATCGCCTTCTGCAATTATCATATGTTGTTTGCTTAAAGAGGTTCTTTTGTTACATTTATCACAGCTAATATAGCTAATGCGTAGAATGTGGTCTCGTATTCTCGTGAACCAACGGAATTTAATCTTTTGAACTATATTTAATCTCTTGGAACTTATATAAGCACAGACTCCAATAAGAAGAAATTGTTGCACAATAGAACATGAACATGTTAAGTTTTTGTTCATCAGTTCTCGTCTAATCCGCAAGCTACTAAATCCGTTGGAGCGTTAATTCTTATGGTTACTGTGATATTTTGTTCTCCATGTAATCATGACAATTTACCTTCTTTTGGTTTGTTTCCTGAACAAAAATTACTGTTTTTTTTGGGAGCATGCTTTGTGGACTTTTAAAACTTGATTGCTGAATATGTTTCACATTCTAAATCCACTAGATTCTTTAGCTACCATAATTGTAAGCATCAATAAATTTCCATGGCTTTTACTTGTACCTTAACTCCTGGTTTAAGAACTTAAATTGATCCTATTTAATTATTTGTTTTTTTATAAGAAAGAAAATCAATCCTTTTTCCGTTTTGATATAATCATATCCGAAGCTTTCTGTGGGGAACAAGTTCTAGCTGACATTTCATTTATGTTTTGTCACAGGGGAAAAGTATATACTAGCTAAGAGGATTGGATCGACAAAAATCGTAAATCAATATTGGTTAGAAGACTGGTATGTGTTAAATTTTCTTTCCTTCTACTTTTATCTTTGATGTTAGTCGTGGTTTAGGTTCTTCCCGGAATGACATTGCTTCACATATTTATATGGTGCACCTATGAGCATGTGCATGGTGCTGCTTGAAGTTAAATTCATTGTTGAACCTTTTCTTAAATTGATAAAATTCATTCAACTTCAATAAGCAAGTTAATGAATTTGACTACAATATCAATGAATTTAATACTGCTATGGTGTTCCGAAGTCCACCATATAATTTTCTGTTTAGTTGCTACATTTTATTGTGAAAGGGTTTCCAGTTTTTTGAGTATTGCATTGCTTTGCTTTGCAGCCTGAAGGCGTGGAGACTTCTGCCAGAGGAAGACTATAGTAAAAGGTTAGTTTTGCACAATTGCGCAGAATTCATTGCTGATGATGGTATAAGACACTGGATGTCCCCAATCTAGTCTTATTTGTTTTCATGAACTTGATCATTTCTCTATGGCTTCTTTGAAAATAAAATCTCTTGAATTATCAGATAAGTATCTAAGCATTGTTCATTTTGCAGTACCTTTGAAGTGGATATGGAAGCTGAGATTAAAGACTCTGAAGATGAAGCTGAAGGTGTTACTGGAAGAAGAAAAAGTGGGGTCACTAATCTGCAAACTAAGATTGGGGAATCCCATAATAATTCTGTTCTGCAAAATAAGGTGTCAATCCCTGCCACACAACAAGGATTCTCCATCAATTCATCTATTAATGCTGAAGGGCTAACCGAGTCTGTGAACGCTAGTAAGTTGGATAAGCAGTCTGATATGATGACTGAATCTATAACTGCTAATAAGCTGAATAGGCAGTCTGATATGCTAAATGAGTCTATAAATGCTAATACGCTGGATAAGCAGCCTTCTTGGGACTATAAAGATCCGGCTCAGATGGATACCAAAACTGTTAGTATGGAAGCACAGAATGTCCAATCTCATCAGATTGAAAATGGCCTCCCTTCCACTTCTAGGAATGGTAAAAGTTCAATTGATTTAAGTGCTAAGCCTAGCTTAGACTACTCAAGGACTACAATGAAAACTAGTCCATTGAGCTCAAGAAAAACTCCAGCACCAAAGACTTCCTTGACGCCTGCTGACAAGTATGGCAAATCAGATGGAACACCGAGAGAAGCTCTAGCTGAAAAGATTGTTGATGGAGTGCCCACCTTCAATTTCGAAACTGACACAGAAGAGGCTGCTTCAGAGGGTATTGGTGGATCAAGTATTGAAAGGCAAGCTAAATCTAGTGCTGGCAAGCATAGTCCTGTGAACTCAAAAGAATCTCCCAGAAGATTTAGTCTATCTTTGCAATCAACTGGAGAGTTGACCTGTCAGAATCGAAGTGAAGAACTCCATTTACCTGAAAAGGTTATTGCTGATGTGTGCACATTCACTACAGGACTAGACCAGGGAAAAGCTGCTTTGGAAACTGGAACATCAAATGCAGAGTTTGATGTGGATTTGAAAGACCCTGGTGGTATATTGCCTAAAAAGAGGACTGCAGTTTCTAATGTTTCTCACTCTACTCCCAAATCTCAGAAGCTAGCTAGCTCAGCTAGTAAACGAGTTGATGCAGAAGAACCCAAAACCAGAGATAACAATTCTCTTAAAAAAAGGAAAAGTGGTGCTAAATCTGGTAGCCGGATTGAGGATGAATCTACTGGACCATCTCCTTATCTTTCATCTGCCAAATCCAATGCAAATAATGCTCCTCCCTCTAGATCTCTGCCTTTTGATGTTCTGCAAGGAAGTAAGCCTGCAAATATTGATCCTCTAACAAGCCCTAAAACCAATAATGGTTTTCCTTCACTGGCTGATGATAACAATACGGTCCAATTACAAAATCTGCAGAAAAATGGTGCTGATTCTGTTGGCATCAATGACTTGGAAGCTGAAAAGCCGGGGAGCCCCAAGTTGAATTCTGTTGGTTTAAATGGTAACTCTGTTTCCAAGCAACCTAGGAAGAAAATGGTGGCTAGGAAAACTTTGGGTTCCAGACCTAAGGCAAGTAATAGAAAAGGTGATGCTCTGGGAAGTTCTATTAGCAGAAGCTCTAATTCAGATGGTTTAGACATAAATTCGGTTGGTCAGGAAAATAGGAAGGAGCGTGCAGCATCACCTGTTGCTGACAAAGTTTTGTCGTCTCATACTGTAGCTGAGCCAGGCAGTTTGGGTGCTAAGCCTCACTTGAACTCAACGACTAAAATCAATCACACCGCTAACCCATTTGTTGATGAAACTGATGCTCAACCTAAGTCTGACATAGGTAATGATAAGCCTCAGGAAGTTGAGCAATTGCGCTTGGCAAAATCACAAACTGGAGAAGCATCCAGTGAGCTGTTTCGTCAAACAGATGAAGCAAAAGTAACAACTTCAGCTCCTAAAAAGACATACAAGCAGGAAGCACCTGTGGCTGAAACTGCTGTTAAACAACAAAACTTGGTGACACAGAAAAAGGGAAAGGGTGTTAAAGCTAGTAAGAAGAATCTGGTTGCTGCAAAAGAAGCTGCCAAAGATGCAGATAAGGGTGAAGGCGGGAAAAACAGCGATGATACAGTGAAGGAACCAGTAGTTAGTGTTGCACTTAAGAAAAGTCGAGGTACTCTGTTGAACAAGTCGAAACGGTCTGTGGAAGTGAAAAATGGAAATGAACTTGTTTGTAATGCTAGTGTTGAGGTCGGAAAAGGTGAAGATCCTGTTTTAAATGATCAAAATGCCAAAAAGGGTTTAAAGTGTTCAGCGAAGTCACCTTTAAACAAGAAGCATGGAGCACCATTAGTATACAGGTCTGAGGGTCCTGTTGAAGCAGAAAATGGGCCAGTATTTGATGGTGATAAAGGTCAAAGTTGTGATAGAAAAAGCTCAGAAGAGCTTGTGGCTTCTTCCAACACAACACAGGGTAAAGAGGAAGGCAAAAACGAAAGCAAAACTGATCCTGGTGATGGTAATGACCAAGTTAGTAAAACTGCAAAATGCCCACAGAAGTTAGCTGGGAAGAAAAGGCGTGGCACTGTCCTGTTGAAAAAGTCAGATGATCCTGATGAAGTGGGAATGGAAAATGAGCGAGCTACTAGAGGTGAAGTCGGGAAGCTGGCTGGTGAATCCAGCATCTCATATAGGCCTGTGGGTGATGACAAAGAGAATGGTCTCCTTCTTGGTAAAGGGACAAATAAGGATGGAAAACGTGCTGGTAACTTAACTGGGAAGAAGAGGCGAGGCACTCTAGTGTTAAACACTACTGAGGCGCCAGTTGATGAGGAGCAGACTAAGAGTGATGAAGATCAATGTGAAAACGGAATGCTCACTGAGAAGCTGACCAGTGAGTCCAACCTGACTGCTAATAAGAGTGATGTAGCTGATTCAAAGATTTTGGACACTAACCAGTTGAAAGAGGTTAGAAAACAATCAGCATGCTTTATACTTAGTGGGCATAGATTACAGAGAAAGGAGTTTCAGAAACTCATAAAGCATCTCAAAGGAAAAGTTTGTCGGGATTCTCATCAATGGTCATATCAGGCTTCACATTTCATTGTTCCAGATCCAATTCGCAGGACAGAGAAGTTCTTTGCTGCTGCAGCATCTGGAAGGTATATTTCATCAAAATCACCTTTTGTTCTGTAGTACTAATTTCAGGAGTTAACTGCCTTCAATTCTAAAATTTCACAGCCATTTAGATTTAATAAGGTTTCTCTGTCAATTTAAATTGTGATTTGCCTCAAATGCAGTTGGATATTGAAGACTGATTACTTGATAGATAGTAACCAGGCCGGCAAGTTTTTGGCCGAGGAACCTTATGAATGGCATAAAAGTGGCCTTAATGAAGATGGTGCTATAAGTCTCGAGGCTCCAAGGAAGTGGCGCCTTCTGAGAGAGAGAACAGGCCATGGTGCCTTCTATGGAATGCGAATTGTAATTTATGGAGAATGCATTGCTCCGCCTTTGGTACATTTCTTCATTTTTCCTTAACTCTTGAATAAGCTTTTCAGTTTGTATTTCAGTAGAAGGAAAATGTTTTTCCAAAACACATGCTGTTTCATTTCCCTTCAGTACTTTTGGAGCTGATAAACTATTTTCGGAAACCCCCGGAGGTAGTTATACGTTCCTCAATTTAGACTCCCTTCAATGCAGCGTATTTCGTTTCATTTTTCACGTCCCTTGTTTCCTCATCTTCATATTTCTTTTTCCTATCTTCTCAATTTACTACGAGGTGCCAAAAAAACGTAATTTACAAGAAGATACTATGATATGCTCATACATTTTGTTATCAGTAATTCAAATCTTTGTCAATATGCTTTCATCCAAACCAAACACATTGCATGTCACACAATTTTACTATTCTGCTAGCAGTGTTCTCATTCTTTTCTTTTCTTTTTTGCAACAGGAAACCTTAAAGCGAGCTGTGAATGCTGGAGACGGGACTATATTAGCTACTTCTCCGCCTTACACACGATTTCTTGAATCAGGAATTGATTTTGCTGTTATAAGCCCTGGGATGCCTAGAGTAGACATATGGGTTCAAGAGTTCCTAAGACACCAAATTCCGTGTGTCTTAGCTGATTATTTGGTGGAGTTTGTCTGCAAACCTGGGTACTCCCTTGACAGACATGTACAATACAATACCCATGAATTGGCTGCTAAGTCGTTCTCAAAGCTCTTGAGCCTGTCAGAAGAAGTCGTAATTGATGCTGGTACTACACCAGATGACCAGGTTAGTGACGACTTAGCATGTCAAGTATGTGGCTCAACTGATAGAGGAGATGTTATGTTAGTATGTGGTAATGAGACTGGTTCCATTGGTTGTGGAATCGGGACTCACATTGATTGCTGCAATCCTCCTCTCGAGGATATCCCAGAAGAAGATTGGTTTTGTCCCAAGTGTTTTAAGTCTTTGAAAAAACTTCCTGGGAGTAGCAAGAAAAAACAAAGAAAATGAATGGTATTCATTTCATGTAAATCTCCTTATTAAATGTAAATGTTTATAGGTAGATTCCCTTTTTTTAGGAGCTTAATCATAACTAAGTTAAAAATAATTCAATTGTAGTACAACTAGTATAATGCAGTAATGCTCTTTGTATGTTATCTATACTGAGTTTTTTCATAAGAAGGTTGTGCTAATGATGGGTGTTATTTTTGTGTTCATGCTTTTTGTCTTTGTTATGTGATTGATCTTGATAAAAGATAAAGCTCCAATATTAGTGCTTTATTAAAGATTATTATTACGGTGCATTATAATTATAAAAAACTATTGTATGATCCTTGAATTTGCTTCATTTAAACACACTTTTTACTTTACGACCAAAAGAAAGATGTACACTCTTTTTTACTCTTCTCAAAGCATAGAAAGACTGTCTAACATTTTAAACAGTTTTTATGGGCCAAAATTGCCATGAAAAAAGGCTATGAAATTGTAAATGTATGGATCAATCATTTAGAGACTAAATCACAGATCTTTGGTTGCCAACACAAATCAGTCTTTTTGTGACTCCAAAGGTCCAAAAGTGACATTTCCTTTTATGAGGATGAACAGAGTAATACTTTTGCTAAAATGTCACACGTTTCGATCTCTCACTGACTCGATTATACATGATTTTATTGTTTATCAGAATATTGCATGAAAAGGATATGCCAAATCATACATGTTACTACCGTTTTCAAGTACGTTGTACTTGGTCATAGCGTTTGATCAACTATTGAGCACTTAAAGCTGATATCGGCTATTCATTCGCTAAAGTTTTGAAGTGTGGATGCAACATAGGCCCCCTCATACCCTGCGCTTAATAATTCCACTTAGAAGAGAGGGGTGGATGAGATTCGAACCCGTGACCTTTGTGTCACGCTGGCTCTGATACCATATTAGAGGACCATCTCAACCAAAAGTTTAAGCTGATAGTTGAGGCCCATGAATAGTTTATATACTCTATCAAACATTTATCAGAAGTTGGAGTATTGATGAATCCAAAGTTATGTAGCAACACATAGGCTAATAAGTGTCTCTCTCATTATTGCATGGTAATATGCACCCTAACTTCGAAGGACAATGAGAGATGCCATGCCACATTTGTTTAGCATTTTTAGATCAATAATCGTAGTCGAAGACATTCATAACTGTTCGCGGGGTGAATGCTAACTAGTTTGAACACCATAACACAATTATTGTGAGACACTAACACAGCTCACCACTGCGCCTAAGTTTTCGTTCCGTTGCAGCTTGCCCTACCCTCGTACTTCATACACATGAATATTGACTTACAGAGTACTCTGCACTCAGCATCTGAGAAGTAAGAGTGGGGTGAAATAAGTTGTAATCGTTTAGAAATTTGGACTATGAATCCACTTCAAGAATGGACCTCAACTCCTTCCTAAAGACCCATACTTCACCTTACAAAAAACATGATGCTTCACTGCCTAAACTTTAAAACCAAATCACTTAAAACAAAAAAAAAATAAACAAAATAGTAAGAATAATAAAAAGCTGATGTAAAACTAATGAATAAAGACAACTCCCAAATACAAAACGTCAAAAAATTGAATGTCAGCAACTCTGAAATCTCCCATCTATTTCAACCAATCATACTTTACTATAACCATCCCAATGCCTTTATCCTAGTTTTGAGTTTTTCTGACTTCATCAAATGAGTTCAGTTTCTTTTTTTTTTTTTTTTTTTTTTNTTTTTTTTTTTTTTTTTTTTTTTTTTTTTTTTTTTATAATTTTTTGTTTTAAATCCTTTATTTTTTCCTTCCTAATTTTTTCAATACAATTATGGAGAATGTTATGCATAGCCCCAATTTGTAAAGAGATAAAATTGAAAATATTTAGTGATATGTAACATTTATTATATTGATTGGCGTATAATTTTGTCATATATTTTTAAATATTTTTTATTTTGAGCTAAACATTTAACGTTATTTGTTACCTTTAGAAGTACATATAATTATATAAATATATCTTTCGTATCATATTAGTTGCAACGATTTGACATTTTTTCTCTCTACTCTATGTCAAATCGTTGCAATTAATATTATACGGGGGTAGTATATAACATCACCCTATAATTATTTAACGAGCAATTAAAATTACTCCCTACGTTTTTTATTACTTGCTACATTTTCATTAGAAGGAAGTTTCTATTTACTTGCTACGTTACTATTTTGGATATGTGGGTCCCATATAATAATTGTTATTTTATCACCCTTTTATACTTTTATTTATCTTTATTCCTACTTATATACTAAAATCTCTTAACTATTTATTTTTATATTATTTAAACATATAATCCTACAATAAAAATGATATACAAACTTTAGATCAACTTGCTATGTAACAAGTAAAAAACAACCGGAGCTAGGAAAATGAAGTATTAAGAAAAAAACAGGGGTTAAGAACTTAGAAGAGCACATGAATGATTCCATCACATGGTTGTCACTGACATCATCATATCTGGCCACCATATTTCCTCTTTCCAATGTTCCCAACATTCAAACATCACGTGCCATCCTCCCTCTAATAGTTCAACTCCTTTTTTTCTTTTCCTAAATTTTTTTCCTTGAAGAAATTAAGAACTACTTCAAGACAAAACCCATTTTCCAATTTTATCTTCAAAATTCTTACTTCTATAGTTCTATCCAATGAAATTGTGTAACATGTGGCTTTCATACGAAAATATCTTGAGGTGTGTGACATAGATAAGTGTAAGAATCTAACATGACATTGTACTCTTCAACATATGTTAATTGGATCAATAAGATGATGTGTGAGACAAAGTTGTACTCATGTAATGAGATTTAATAGGTGGTGATGATGATGGTTTGGAAATGAGGTTAGGATTATTTGTTTTAATTGTCTAATCAATAGTTCTAGATGTAGGAAACTAGTATTAGTGTATGAAATGGTTGGATTAACTTATAATGTAATTCTGAAAGTATATAAAAATGATTGTGTATCTATTTAAAGTGTTTTAATTTTGCCTCCCTTTTGTTTCTTTACTATCTAACTACTTTTTTTGATTTTTTTTACTACGTTCTAGAAGTGTTAATCTAAGCTGCTTAAGGAGTTCAATATGTAACTTTTGCTAAGTTTTTCCCTACATATTTTACTCGGGAAAAAAATGAAAAATTAAAGTTAAGACTTCGGACTTTGGGAGGATTTAATTCTTTAAATGCTTCTAAATTACATTTTCTTACAATATAAAACAAAAGACTCATTAGTTTTCTCAAGAAAAAGACAATAGACAATTTAAGTTACTTAGTCATTGTTCCTAAGTTCATTGGTCTATTGTGATCACACCATAGGTATGATCTATAATTAATTAGTTAGGAGCTTAAGACATACATTATTAATGTATATAATTGTACTAAAAAACTTACATAGACATGATAGTGGCTTGCAAACCAATTGATCAATCCAAGTACTAGGTACAAGTGTACAACCAACAATGACCTTTCAATTAGTTGAGCTAAGGATTTACTTGAAAGGTCATCTCCAATTGTTAAAACCTTCATTATTGGCTTAGAAAAAATATTATGGTTAAGTGGTACATTTCAATATTCTAATTAATTATTTTGTTGTAAATTTTTTATTAGAGTAGTTCTTATATTTTGTCCACTAATTGATTATACTTTTTAAGAGAATATACAATGCTGAATTCTATATTTTCAAACTATTTGAAGTAATCAAATGGTTAATATGTCATTTATGCTATTCAAGTACCACGCAATGCAATATAATACTTGTGCATGCATGTTAACCTAGTTAAGTAGTTATACTAATTCAAAATATTCCAAGTAGTCTACTTTCATATGCTATTTGATATTGATGTACGGAGTACTATTTTACTCATTACCTAACCCAAACATCCACATAAACTATATAATATAGAGGAATATATTATGGTAATTGCGTTTGAGATCGAGAATATTTGCAAAGTTGAAACTTTAAACTTGACTTAGTAGAACATATATATTTCAATTTTTTTTTAATTAATGAGTGGCCTAATAACATCCACTACAAGTTTAATGTTATGATAACTGATTTACACCATGCCTTTTGGATTGAAACGGAGCTGAACTGAACTGAATAGAGTTGAACTGAACTGAAGTGGACTGAAATGAAGTAGTGAAATTATAATAGAAATGAGCTGAAATGACGTGTCAAAAATTTAAATCTAAAAGAACAGGACCTTAGACTTGTTTTTCAAATTTTCAATTTGTTTGGACATTTTTATTAGTTAATTACTTCAACTATTTTAATTTAGTTTAGTTCAATTTATTTTAAAAGAATACAATTATTTTACCGCATATAACTTTTTTTATATTTCCTCCTTTTTAAAGCTTGTGCAAAGGGCAACACCTTCCTTTACTTTTGCCACAAGAGAACAAGAAATAAAAAAAAAAAAACCCTTAGGTTTCATAATAATAAGATGACAAAATATTGTTCTATGGACCTATGAGAACACAATGGTTGAAGACAGAATATGGTCAGAACAACAAATGGAGATTACAAAAAGATTTATACTACCATATATAAGTATAACTAGCTAACTACCTATATTTTATACTTTAATGCATTAAATTAAATTGGTTTAAAAAATAAATAATATTATTGCTTCAAAGCTAGTACAACTTGTATCTAGGATAGATTAGGTAAGCTAAGATCGATGTGGTGAACATGTCTAATTTTCAATTATTAATTTCTCCACCATTATATTAGACTTTTAAGACTTAATTCCAGCTAAAACATTCATGCCCCATGTGGAGCCATTTTCAAAAGGCAGATTATCCTCAACCTTTGGAACATTATATTATCCCTAATTGACTCAAATGCATGATTTATCATATGATATCACAATTCATCATCTCTTATGTTCCATATTTATCATCTAGTGCTCCCATAAGATATAAGTGGATGAATTAAAATAAGTTTTTTTTTTCTCGTGAATTTAAACTATTGATGAACAATTCGGATATGTGAGACGGAGACCTGAGGGAGCCCCGGTGCGACGAGTGGAAGGGTGGGATCGATCATGGAAAACTTAAACGAGGTAGGGGAAGACCGAAGATGACTTTGTGGAAAGGGGTTAAAAAGGATATGAAGGTTTTACATTTACAAGAGAATGAGGTTCTCGATCGCAGGCGATGGAGGAGGAAAGTTTATGTGGATGACCACATATAATGTTTTATTTTGGTTTATATAGCCGACCCCAATTTTTTGGGATTAATGTTGTGATTGATTGATTGGTGAACAGTTCGACTATGATAATATAAAAAAAAAATGGTAAGGTTTTACTTTGATTAAGCCCAACATATAATATAATGCACAAATTGCACCCTGAAAAAAATGGATAAATGCACAAAAATATGAAATATTGGTGAAATTGATCATTCCGATTTTGTGTTACAAATGACACAACACAAGTAATGGCTATCAATTTTGTAGGTTTATTAACTTGTTATTTATTACTTCGTACCTTGAGAAAACTTATTTGATTTAATTAGTTGTGTTTATATATAGAAATGGATTATTATTGCAATTCATTATCCCCCAATCAGTTGTTTACTTTAGGAAGAAATTTTATAATAGTTGTCACAACTAAAAGTGATTAAGCTCATATCAAAAGAATGAATAAATCCTTGACATTGATATATATGACCAAATATTAATTAATAAAAATAGTCAAAAGATAGAATTTTGTTTTTCCTCTTTATTTCTTTCTGTTGGTATGTACTTAGTCAAATAAATACAGATATTATCTAAATAGTAAAATTAATGGGGAAACCATCAAAAGTACAATGTATATATATATAGAGAAAAAGAAACAAAGAAAATGCAATATGACTTGTGATGAGGGTTACCTCAATTGCAAAAAGAACAATAACCAAATTAAAGGTTTTAAATCACTTGTAAGGGAAGAAAAGTTCCTAAACTCGAGGGAAGAAAAAGGGGGGTAAACCTAGCTTTAATTAGTGTAGAAGTGAACAAAAGTATTTTACTATATTTTGCTACTTTTGATTTACAAATTTGGTGTATTGAAGAATGTGCATATCATTAAAATTTTGCCTTTAAAAATGTGTTGAAGTTAATAGGTCCATTTTTTTTTCCATGAAGGGTACTTTAAGTTATTTCCTTCAAAGGATTTTTTTTAAAAAAAAAAAATTGCAACCTTAGCTTTCTCTTCAAGTACCCATTTTTTTTCCTAGGTTGCCTTCATTTTAATGTAGATAGATTGGTCAACCTCAACTAACCAAACCTATGCTATACTCATACTTTAGATAAAAATTGCCAAAACTAAATGCCCTATACTTGATTTCATGCATTATTATCACATTAGTAATTATTTCATATAGCATTATCTACTTTTGGATGCATGTATCATTGCATACATGAGAGGTTCTAGGCCATGCCTACTTGTGAGGATATATACAAACCTTGAGATGTATTTGTAATCGAGTGAACCTTTCCCATTATAGATATCAAAATATTCAAAAGTGTTGTAAGTGCTTGTGTGTGGTAACCTGTACTATTAGGATGCATGGGTTGGATTAATTATCGTTCCAAAATTTCATTTTCAAAACGTATGATAAGCATCTAGTATTACATTTTTAATGTATTTAAAATCCGATGTATTTTCAAATAAAAAGGCCAGATCGAAAACTAACACATAAAGCAAGCATACAACTAGTAAATTAAAACATTTGTGTAATACAAAGTACTATAGTCATCCAAGTTGGTTACATAAATACATTTTTATAAGTAGTGTCAAACATTGTTAGCAAATCTCATGAATCCAATCATCCAATAGCCATCATTAAAAAAAACTGCATACTATTCTTTTATAATAGAACTTTACATGAGATGCCCATAATATATAAAGTCACTCTATACTTGTGAGAATCTAGGACCACTCACAAACACAAGAACCATAATGATCTTAAACTACCACACTCTTTTCTCTTGAGTTTTGCAAAATAATAATACTACTATCTCTAGCTAATTCTTGCATTGAATTCTACAAAAAAAAAAAAAAAAAAAAAAAA
>PYUH01000775.1:407696-438215 GCA_016808085.1 Suaeda aralocaspica
TAAAAAAAAAAAAAAAAAAAAAAAAAAATCACTTCAATACAAAGAGAAAAGGAGAAGAAAAAAAAAGAGAATCCAAGGAAAAACTTGAGAGAACAAAAGGTCCAAAATTATTTGCATAGTTTCACACTTCCACAATGTGCTCATTAGTAATGACTACCTTAGCCTTGGGTTCTTATAATCATTTCATGTACTAATGTACAAACTGCAAACATATTTGACTTTCATTAAT
This sequence comes from Suaeda aralocaspica, assembly GCA_016808085.1. Classification (NCBI taxonomy): domain Eukaryota; kingdom Viridiplantae; phylum Streptophyta; class Magnoliopsida; order Caryophyllales; family Amaranthaceae; genus Suaeda; species Suaeda aralocaspica. The sequence goes on from PYUH01000775.1 coordinate 407,926, forward strand.
TGCAAATATATGGATCCAAGATTATAAACCCGCAAATTAATCCTAGATTAGTAGTAGTAGTTAGGATTATGATGCATCTTAACCTTTTTTTGATTGGTAAAGGATAAGGTTTTTAGATATAATCCTTTCAAATTATCCAATTAGCAAGAGTTCGTTTTACCTTCTTGTAATCATTATTATTTTTCTTTTTTGTGTTTTTTTTTTTCCGTTTCACCTACTTGACACCCCAATTGTTGCTAATTGATTTCAGTTTAGCAAATTTCAACAAGCTTACCAATTCAAGAAATATAAATAGCTAAGCCAATAACCTACATACATTGGACACGACAAGCAAAGGACACCAACGAAATTCCTCAAATATTAACTATATTAGCTTTAGAAACTATTAAACGTACACTTAAAATATTACTTAAGACTAATTCTTAAGATATGAATAGCTATTGATCCACATAAGTCTAAAATTAAAATTAGAATTGTTAACCCGAAAAATCAACTTAGAGGGTAATTAAAGTGCCTTTATGAATTCCACCAGTGTCTTTATCGATTCCCTCTTACAAAGTTACAAGGTCAGCATGTAGCATTCATTCTTCTTAGGACCTGCTTACTTCAGCTGAAATTAGCTGAATTGAATTGAACTGATTGGGGCTGAACTAAACTGATTTTAAGCTTTAGTAAACAATCCCTTAAAGAGTTCAATTTTTAGTTTGGATAGTTTCATACAATTGAAATCAAGCCTCTTAAGTTCAACAAGTTTTAATACGAAGTACTGATGATTAGGTCAAAATCATCAAAGACTACAGGTTACAATAGTTTATGAAATTCAAGTATGTACAATATTCAACAAGTTCCAATCAAGTCTAATCATCTGGAACAAACATAGCTTATTTCAAATAAGTATAGTTTTTTAACAAACTAAACCAAACGAACCCATATTAGGCCATAAACACCAATAACCTTCATTTGATTTCCTCTATGTATATAACGCATGTAGATGTTACGCACGGTAATATTGCTTGATTCATCTCAATATAATGTTGCACTACATAGCTAATATGAGAATATAATTATATTGGAGTAATACATTGGCAACATAAATAAATAGTGAAGAAGTAGAGCAACAGATGGCAAAAAGCATTGAAAATCCCACAGCTCAAATAAGGTGCAATACGAAGTGATTAGACCCATCCTTTGTTGCTACAGCCTCAACACATCTACATCCCACCCTTTCTTTTTCAGGAAAGCTATGTTATTTTTACTGACTTTCTGTACCTTCTTCTTTATTTTACCAAAACAAAAAATAATTAATTTTCTAATTAATTTCCTTTTGCAATAAATTAATCTCTTGTAACCCGCCAAAATTCAAAATAAAAAAAAAACAAATTTTTTTTTTCTACCACAAAATCTAGTAGCCATAAAAGAAGTTAAAAGAATCCAAAGTTACCAATTGGTTAGAAAAATTAATTTCTTCATATTCTAATTTCAGAAATATAATAAATATAAATAAACTGGTTGTAATAAATGAAATCTAGTAGAATGTCAGGACTTTTGGTCAGGCTTCATGAGCAAAGTTTAGGTAACGTTTTTATGACATTTTTTTTTAAAGCTAGCTAACAGAAAAACAAATTAATTAATGGTACAACTATAAGAAGAACAATGAATGGATTGAATGACGTTATTTAAAAATAAAAAATAAAAAATAAAAAAACTCGTATATTAAAAAATTAAATAAATAAGGTGGACTTCATAATCATATCATCTTCTTTTCCAACTAAATTCACCGTACCAAATTCTTTTTAACCAATTTTCATTTAATTGACCCACATTTTGTTACTTGTTTTTTAGTCAAACAACCAATTTTTTTTTGCACATACATTTATTATTCTCATCTACTCATCTTGAAGTCCTATTAATTTAAACACAAACTAACATGTTATTGACTAATTTTGCATATTTTGTTTGCTTGATTGTTACATTTTAATCCATACAAGGTAACATTGTTAGAATGAGTATAAACGTTTGTTACGACAGAACTTTTGTATAATCATCTATCATTGGAGTGAAGAGACGAAATGTGCCACCTACAACTCTATAAAAGGTGGATAGTTGTTTCGAACCAAAAAAAAGAAAGGGATCATATATAAGAAATTGAAGCAAAAGCTCGTAGAAAAAATAAACACGTAATAAGTATGAAAAATATACCAGTAATATAGTCGGATTCATAATAGTACTACCAAGTGAACATAAATTGAATAATAAACATAAAACTTCTGTACATCTAGAGATTGAAGTAGCAAAATTTTTTGGCAGCCCATTTAATCCTTTTTTTTTTTTTTCATCTTTTGTTATCCCCTTAAACACTTTTTTTTTTCATCTGTACAGGGAAAACCCCAAAATTAATCACATTGCCCCTGCCAATTTCTTAATTTAACATTTACTCCCAATATTTATTTCTTTTTTATCCCTCTTTAATTCCCCCACAACTTGTCTGGAAATCCCCCAACAATTCTTTTTTCACTTTTACCCCCCAACAATTTCATCATTTTCATTTTTAACCTGTAACAACTTCATCATTTTCACTTTTCATCCTCAAACTTTTTGGTAATTACATTAGGAACTCCCTTAACAACTCAATGCTTCATACTTGAGTGCAATAGGACGGTTAAACCCAACTTGGGAAAGTAAACTCCCAACAGCTGCCAAGTCCCTACAAAACACCCCTTTATAAGGATATGAGTCCATCTTGCCGCCACAACCAACGCCGGGCCTATCATCTGGCTGATCCTCATCCTCAGCCCCGGCCTCATACTCGGTCTCAAGGCCAATCCCATCCTCATTATCATGTACCAGCTGTTGAAGTGCCTCAATGTTTTGTTGGGCTTGGAGTTGAGCTTGTGCTTCAGCCTCGGCTTGAGCTTGGGCATGTTGAAGGGCCAATGTTGCCTTCTTCCTTTCTACCTCGGCTGCTTCCTCTTCAATGATTGTAGACAGCACATTGGAGTGCGCCTTTTGGACAAGCCTGAATAGCAAGACGGCTGACATCCTAGCACGGTCCTTCACTGAGTCAAAATCCTTCTCATCTGCAAGCTCGCACCGGTCCAAAAAGCTCATGGATTTCTCCGGTTTATGCCTCAAAACCAAAAGCAAATGAGCTCGGTCCAATTCAGAACGCGAACAACCCCTTCTTAACCCAATTAACTTGAAATAATCTACCTTTGGTATCTCCCCCATTGCAATAATTTGCTTCAATTGCTGAATTTTGGAAGCCAATGCACAAAGACGGCCTGGAATTTCTCTATACGGAACCGGCCTTGGTTTCCAAGCCGGACCAGGCGGTTTACGGTCCCTTAAAATGGAATTATAAATCAACTTGACATGCTCAAGGTCATGAACTGAGTCAGTAATACACCCAATCAATTCAAACAAACCGGCACGTGAATGTAAAGCCACGGTTGAGGTCGGATCCAAGGCAAGGGTCCGGTTAAGGTCAGCAATACTTTCGGCAATCCGACCAGCTGCCTTATAGGCGGAGGAACGATGGAGATAACATTCAGCAAGGAATGCTTGTGGAGCAGGCCGGCGACCTTCTAGAATCTTCGAAAAGTGGCGGATGGACTCAGAGTAGAGACCCGCATCTAAAGCAGCCAAGGCAGCTGCACGACGGCGGAGGAGGAGTTTAATATGGGCAATAATATGTGAGATTGACTCAGCCTCAGTCAAGGGCTGATGGTGAGTCGACTCGGTTGTCGACTCAGCAGTGGAAGAGAGGGTACTAAACGAAAAACTGTCATCTGACCAACAGATGCTCTCACGGCGAGACGCAGCCGAGGCAAGGCGTTTGCTGTGTTGGAGGAGTACAAGGGCATCCTCCATTAACCCAAGGTGGCAACATGCTTGCCCAAGGACTGAATATCTGAAACAAAAAATGATCACTAAACATCAGTCACAACTCATTTCAAATAGTCAAAATTGACTAAAATTCCATGTCAATCATTAATTTAAATTAACAATTCAACAAAAAAATTGCATGTCAAACAAACAATTCAATCAATAAAACCATTAACACAAAGTAGTTTGCATCATTTTTGACCAAACACAACCTTTAATTAAACAAAGCAAACATTTTCAGCCAATATTTAGCTAACATACTACAATCAATCATACATTTTTTAAATATATATAAAAAAAAAAAGAGCAAATAAATCACACTTCTCTATTTTCTAATGCAACAATTAAATTAAAGTAATTCATCGTTTTTTTTATTAAAATCAAAGAACATTGAATTTGATTACGGTTAATGACTCACTGAGCTGAGTCAACTCAGATAAACGCACTCGGGATTTGGGGAAAATTACAAAAATAACCATGTGACATTAACAAACAAAAGTAAATTTCATTAGTTTATAAATTAAGGGAAAGTTAAAATTATTTAAGAGATCGAAGAGCATAAAAAACAGAGTGGCGGTGGAGGGCATAATACTATTAGCGTAATGCACAAGATCATGTTTCCTTTCGATTAACGACATCCAAAATTATTTTTATTAGTCCCCTTTTGTTTACCTAAGATTAATCTTTTAGCTCCTTAATCACTAATTTACCACAGTAAATATTTTTTTTTACTGCATTTTAACTAGTCCACAAGGCAAAAGCTAACGAGCGAGCTAGCCTCTTATTTTATTTAACATGTAAGGCTCGTTTGTTAGCAAGATCGAAATATTAAACACACAAAATTAGCAATTATAACAAATAAAAAAAAATAACCCAATAAAAGTAAAATTAAAGTGGAAAAATTACCTCCATTGACCTTCTTTATCACAGTTCTTGTAAAAACCAGAGAGAACTTTCTTCTTAAGATCAGAAACAGAGAAACACTTAAAAGAAGTAGGATAATCACACCCAAAATCAGAATTATTATTATTATAATTATGATTATTATTAGATCCTAATAATTTAACTCTTTCTCTAGAAAGTGTTTGAGAAGAATTATCAGAAGATGAACCAGAGGAATAATAAAAATCATCTGAATTAACCATTTTATAACTAGGTATATAATCTTGTAACATATTAGCAATTTCTTTGTATCTTCTTAAGTAAAGAAGACATTTTGCTTTTAGTTCAAGTGCAACTTCATATTTTGGTGATAGATTTATTGCTGCTTCAATTAGACTTAATGCTGAATTGATCTCATTTTGTTCATTGCTTGACATCATTATTCTTGCATCTTTGATGTATTTGTCTACCATCTGCAATCATAAAAGGGGAAAAAAATTGGTTAGAATTGATAAAAATTGAGTTTTTTTTAATCAAATTTGTAATAAATAAATAAATAAAATTGATTTTTGCTTTTTTTTGGGTGAAAATAGATTGACCCATTAATGAATTTGCTTAAAGATTTGATCTTTGAAGGATACCCATTGTAAAGGAGATAAATTTAGAGGTACCCATGTAATAAAAATTGAAACTTTGGGTGAATTGAAGATCAAATGTGGTGAATAAAATGATTTTTTATACTTTCTTTTTTTTTTTTGGTAAAAAGAGTGAAGTTTCTGAGAAAATTAGGTAAATGTGAACTAAACCCATGAATGAGTGAACCCATTGTAAAAGATTCAAATTTGGAGGTACCCATTTGATTAAAATTGATTTTTTTTTTTTTTAATTTTATGAAATATAGATCAAATTAGAAGAAAAAGTTTTGATTTTTATACAAAACAAGTGTAAAACATACTCCAACTTTTATCAAATTAAAGGGATTACTCACTAACAAACAGAAAGTTACAGTTTTTGATTGAGCCCCCTCATTAAATGAAAAATGATATTTTCAAGGCAAAATTAAGCACTAAATGTGGGACAAAAGCTTATATTTTTACCCAATTAAAAAAAAAAAAGTCAAATTCAACATTTTCCAATAACAAATTAAACATAAAATTGCAAAAAATAAAAAAATTTAAATTTAAATTTGAAGAACAATGAATTTGGAGAAGAAATTAAAAATGAGACCTTTTTGGTGGTAAGCCACCAATGTTTCTTCTCAGTAGAAGGAAGATGAGGAGGAGAATTTGAACAATTTGAAGAAGACATAGTTGCAAATGACTGATCAACCATTAAAATTAGAAATAAATACTTCTAATTTTTCTTTTTTTTTTTTTTCTCTCTCTAAAAAATTTATTTCCTTCTTCAATGTTTCTATTGTTGTTTCTCTCTCTAAAAGCAACTCATTCCCCTCAAGAAGAGAAGTGTGTGGGGGAGGGATTTATATATGAAGAAAGAAATGGTTTTTAGAGAGAGAAAATATATTTTTTAGAGAGAGAAAGTGAGGAAGAAGAATGGTGGGATTTGGAAATGGATTAGATTTTTGAGAGAAAGAAGTGTTTGGAGATTAAGTACTTGTAGAAATAAAAATAAAAATTTTTTTTTTTAAATAAATAATAATTAATAAAAAAAAAAAAAAACTTAATTATTGTTAAAATTTTGCCAGCTTTGACTCTGAGAGAAAGCTTTGATCCTTCAATATCATAGCTGGCACCCTCTGATTCTCTCTCTTGTGTGTTCACTTTCTCTCACTAGACTTTTTTGCACTTTCTCACTCTAGGTTTTTTTTTTTTTTTTTTATTATTATTATTTTTATAATTGATGGTACTAATGGTCTTTGTATGGTCTTGTTGTTAGCAAGCATTAGTAAAAATTGCTTGACTCTTTAAAAAAAAAAACAAAAAATAAAAAATAATAATAATAATAATTAAAAGTTTTAATTAGTGCTAATTATGATGTTAAAGAATTTATTGGTTGATTAAATTTTTTTTTTACCGGGTATAGCCAGTCAGCCAGTCACGGGTGTGTGGAAGACAGGTGAAGTAGTGAAGTACCCGAAATAAAAATGTATGAATAAATTATAAATATCTTGGGGTTAATTCCAATATAGGAGTAAATTTTCTGATTACATTTTTATTTATTTATTTTTGATTTTTTGCATTACAGCATGCAACTGTACATTTATTACTATTTGCTTCCCTTATCCATAAAATTTCAGGGATCTGTTTTGCTTAATTAATGGAGTAATTTAGTTTACTCTCTTTGATGACTCAATTAATGATTGGTTAGTTTAATTAAACTTATTTAGAATCCAAAGGCCATTAGTTTCCTGTTCTCTAGATTAATTAAGTTTAATGACTTATCTCATAAGCCATGTTTTTTCTTTCCTTCACAAGTTTCCGGTAAATTGTCTTATAGTAACACTATCGACTATTTGTAAATTTTTTTTAACTATTTGATTCATTAATTTAATTAATATATATATATATATATATATATTTTGTAAGTATATAGTAGTCTTACCAAATAAGACCGTCTTATAAAATTTTTGACTTTTTGAATTGATTTAGGTTATGCATGACAGCATTAAGCTAAGAGTTTAATTGGTAAACATTGACAATTTGAAATATCTATTTCCCCACCCATACAAATCAAGCGGGGGTTGGTGTGATTGGTTATTGGCATGGTTACTAGTTAGGGGTCTATGTTCCATACTCAAGGTCTCGAAATCGAGTATTGAGTAATGTAAAAACCTCAATTGATATTGATGCAAACTCTCAAAGAAAACTAACTATTCTTCACTTGGAAAAAATTCCACGGTTAGAATTAAAATAATTAATAAAGGCTAATTAGTATGGAACCACTAAGATTAAGCTAATGGTGGTGTATAATTTGACATTCCTTCGTCTAAAAGAGCGTTCAAAATATTTCAATAATTTACTGCTAGGAATTCGATTTGAATAACCATTGCTTTCGTCATCACTTTGGTCAAACTTCATAATCCTATATCATATGTATGCAAATATTTGGTCAACCATATAGCTAGCAGTTCGATTAAACGCTTGCCAACAATTAAAACGATCTTTTTAGCTCAATCAAATTTTAGTCCTTTAATTTAGACCAATTAATCTTCTAACATTCATCATTTTATTTTGTATATTAGTAAAATGAGTAATTATTTACAATTGTATGACTTCATAATTAGTGGTAGCAAAATTACACTAAGAGGTTTGAACTTGTAAGAAAAGTATCCAACTTTTGAACTAGCCTATTTGTCAAGCTACTGTAAGTCTGTAACTTTTATGTGTAATAATTAATTTGCTTAATTCAATTAACTTACCCTAACATCTAAAAATAAAAAAATAAAAATAGAATAAATAATCCATCATCAAATTTTCAAATCAAGTTATCTTCGCCTATTTTGTGATTCGAATGGTCCTGCTTTCTTATATTTTTCCTATCTATTCTAAAAATTAGAGGAATAAAAATAAATAATAAAATAAATAGTAAAATAAATAAATAAAATCAATGATAGCTTGTTTGGTAAACAATGATAGAGCATATGGGTGAATTTGTTTTTAAAGTAGTCTATGTAGATGTGCATGGTAAACATCTTCACTCGTATGAGAAGGGCACACAAGCTACAATGTCGTATGTGCAACAATGTACATCTTAAACTAACTCATGTTCTTCAATATGGGAAATTGATCTATTATGCAAGAGACATCCGATCCATGTAATTGATCAACTAATCATGCGCTTGAGAATGTAAGATCTCAATCTAGTATTGTGTTAAAAATCAAAAACAATGCATTAACATTAAAACAAGCTAGCTATAGAAACGATTTCAGAAAAGGGCATCGGCTCAACCAAGCGGTTTCAATAAATATTATCAAGGATGTTTGGATGGATCTAATTTTGTTTAATTTCGTTTCTATTAATCATTGACTTTGTGAAATTAAACTAATCAAATAGTTAATTTATAGAAGACATAATATAATCATCAACTTTTAACAACTTAGTTTTTTTTTTTTTTTTTNAATTTTTAAAAATTTTTTTTTTTTTTTTTTTTTTTTTTTTTTTTTTTTTTTTTTTTTTTTACGATGCATTAACAATTTGGTTTGATGCGTCGAATTCCGCACTTTCTCTTCTTGTTTGGAATGACCTTTTAAGCTGGCTAGCTTATAAGAAGAAGTTTGATGGTTTTCACTTTCCAAACCAAAAAATTAAAATAAAATGTATTGCTACCACAATAGAATCATTTTTTAAAAATCGTATTTACTAATGACAAAATTGATATTAATCCATGCATGCATACACGAACAAAAAAAATGAAGGCGTTAGAGACTTTTATGTGATAGTAATCCTTCAAAAGTCAACAACATACGCCAACTACCATTAAGATTATTGTATTTTTGTACAAGTAGTATTCAAGAGTTCTATCAAGACTATATCATTGATTGGTAACTTGTCCCTTTTTTCCGGTCAATTGCAATGTCTAGCTTTCTATTTTTATTTAACGCCTTCATCATATTCTAAAATTTTTTTTCCCCTGATTTATTAGTTGGGTGTTACTAATAGCTAGTTAGCTTTGCAATTTGACAATATAAATGGCATTCTATTGACACAATCTATATTTGCACTATATAAAAAAAGAGTCCGTACTATGATATTGATGATTAATGAGATTATTACGAGCACTTTAACTCGTTTCTACTTTCTATATTGTTAGTTTGGTACAAGTTAAGCTTTTTTTTTTTTTTTTTTTTTNTTTTTTTTTTTTTTTTTTTTTTTTTTTTTTTTACCTAAGGACCTTTTCAATATTGGCTAGCAATTTTCTTACCAAGCTACAAATTGTTACCACCTCTTCTTTTAGTTGCAACATTTCATGAAATTTTTACGTGTGTTGTCTTGTCAAGTCACATTTAACTTCAATTATGCATATTTATAAAATATAATTACTATACACCAAGACAAGTCCAACAATTTGCTATGACTATGTTCCCTTATGCAAAGATCATAAAGTATTACTTCGAATTAAATAAAGCATGTTGAATGCATAATGTATATAGTCAAATTGTTGCAATTAAAAAAACTGAGGGTAGTATATTTGTTCGTTTTTGCTGTTTTTTCCTTTTGATTTGCATCTAATAATATAGTCTTGCAACGATTTTTTTTTTTTGAGTTGTCCGTAATTCTATAATTACTTTTTTTTCTACCTTTCCACTCTTCTAAAATATATGCAAAACTCGAAGATCAATTGTCTTAGCTTGCATTCATGATACTTCGATTCTAAATATACGAAGTATTTCAATCAGTCAATCACCATGTCCTTTTACACTAGCTAGATACTTGTAGACCGTACGTAGTAATTAAAGATGTAACAATCTACAATATTCTAATATAAACTTAATAATTCACATGAACCACCACCATATGCATAACATGACTTTATAGGCAAATTGGACCCAAGATGTTCGTTGTAGCTTAGTTAGTACTAGTAGTGTAGTAAGTGGAAAGGAAGAACTCACAATCTATGTATTATCTTAAGCCACAAGAATCATGCAATGTCATTTTTGCCTTTTGTAAGGCTTACCTACTAACAAGATATTACTTTGCCCCCCTTTATTATTTTTATTTTTCTCATATAATAATCATATACAATTATATATGTATATTTAAATTTTTTATTATGACCACCCAAATTTGATAAAATTTAAATGAATACACATGAATATGGATAGGTTGCCACTTGCCAGATTGGTAAGCCTTAAAGTCACTCTTTAACTTCCTTTTCATATTCCCTACCAATCACCATACAATAACACCCAATATATAACACTATTTACAATAAAATGCTCCCTCTATTTTTTCAATTGCAACAAATAAATAATTTATACATTATAAAAAAATACTCATTTATTACAACAAAAAAAAGACGAAGATATTAGCTTCTTTTAACTTCAACATTTGCTGTTTAACATGCCCTAATTTTTTAGGACACTACATACCCATCAATCCATTATCATACCCTACACATTGGACTCACACCCAATTATATTGATGCATTGTGATCTTGCCACGTGGAATCACATAATTTTGGGTCCCAAATTTTTGCTTTATTTTTTATTTTTTTTTTGTAGTACATAAGTATATATGAGTTCCAGGTCACCCTAGCAAAAGCTAACAAGAGAGACAAATAATAATGTGTATGTTGATAATCTTTGGTAGTGTGTTTAGAACAATTTTCGTCCTCTTGTTCCTTAGCTTCTTGAATTTTTGTTTATGTATTGACTGGTAGAAATGCCAGCTACCTAAACTAGGATTAAAATTATGTGGGTTATGGAGTGTATGTGCAATTATTCTTGCTTCTATGGTAATATTATAAATAATGTAACAATGTACAGTGTGATATGGAGTAATTGATAAGTAATGTAAATGCTTGGATGTTAATTAAGATTATAATATTGTTAGTCATTTGAATAATTGATTTTGGAATTCACTCGGGGTCATACTCTTAAAAGAAATTTTGGTACCAAAAGGGTATTCGGTTGACCTTAGAAAAGATATTATAAATTATCGACTTTTTTCTTTAATTAGCTTGCAATGGTTTGATAAATATAGTCGCAATCATACACTTTTGTATTAGATCGACTTAAAATGTCATCAATACAACAAACAAACAAAATTATTGGCACAATCAAACGAGCCAAGTAATTAAACCAAAGCAATATAGTTACAAAAAAATAAACGATTGTGAAACAATATCTATTATTTCAAGTAAATTTCATACTTAATGTTCATTAATGTACCTCATTGAAGAGCAAGGAGTAATACTCAAATGCATACGAACTTACAAAGTACTCGGTATTAAAATCTTCTAGGGAAAAAAATTCATAAATATATATATATATATTTTTTTTATGATATTATTGAATTGTTTAAGACCAAATATTGCAAATTAGTTACATCTCAATTCCAAAATAAATGCATTTTTATGTATATATACAAGTATCATATTTATATGAAAATGCACTTAATAATCTGAGTGTGAAAGTGGCCCTATAAAATGATGTAACAATGTTCGTTATTATAGTCCTACTACAAAGGTACATACAAGTTGCCAAGGACGTGCCCCTAACTTAAATGACTTGCTTGTTTACTTATAGTAGTGCTTCAATTCATCTATTTTCCGTAAATAAGTATGTTCATAAATAATATTCACCTTTTTTTTTTTATTTTTTTTTCTTAATCTAGCTTGCTTCTATTAGACATAGCATTATTACATGCTTATATACCTAGGGTATATATGAAAAATAATTGAAATCGAAACAGCATATATGTAGTTAAATAGGGTAGAAACTTGGCTAACTGAAAGGGTTACAACTTACAAAGTTATTTTTATTTGAACAAAACATGTGGAGTACGTGTAGTATTATGATTTTTATTTAATTTTTTTTTTGACTAAAAAAGGTTCATTAACTTTAATTTAGTTCATTCCCCTGGGAAATTTATAAACTTTAAGTTAGTTTATACCAATATTTATTTTTATTATTACACAATATTGTACATATATTTATAGCGAAAGATTTGACTTGAGATTATGATATAACACAGTAAAATACTTTGAAAATAATTTCTATGGAGTACTATATTACAAAAATTCTTAATTATCTAATCCTTTCTCCGTTTTTTTTTTTACTCGATAAAAACATTTATTGGACCAAAAACAACTCTCACATTTTATGATCCAATATAACAACTTAACAAGTAAATAAAAAATTATATAAAATAAAAAAAAGGAAAAAAAGGGAGTGCTTCGTATATTAATTGGAGAACTACTATATCCAAAGGACCCCTGGACAAATAGTGTTCAGAGGATGGCAAGATCGTAAATAAAGTGGAAAAAAAGGCAAGTTCACATGTGTGGGAGTAATTGTGAGGGGAAAGAGTACAATGTTTGGGGGAAAAAGAAAATGCATGAGAGAGAAATCTTTAATATTATTTAATATTTATTAAATAAATAATTAGTATAAATTACAGAGTAGTAAATAACATTAAAATAATAATTATTATAATCATAACAATTCATTTCACCAAATTTGAACTCAATGACTTATAAAAAGCATACCGATGGCTTGATTAACATATAATGATAACTTGAAATAAGCATAACAATGACTTTGATAACATAAAATGATAACTTGATAACATACTGATGACTTTAAAATACTTATATAACATTTGGCTTCAAAAACCTTAATGACATTATAAAATGATAACAATGACTTGAATAATCTATGACGTATAAAGATAACTTTGAAAAACTAAACAATAATAACAAAAGGTTACAATGACTGAATAACTTATAAATTTGACTTGGAATAACGTATGAATGTAACTTGAATAACAAGTAACTTATAATAATTACTTGGAATACTTAACAATAACCCCATTGACTTAAGGATAACGATGACTTGAATAACATATAGTATTGACTTAAATAATATGACAAACATTTGAGTTTACATTGTCTTGAAAATACTTAATATTTGAGTTTCTATTACATTGTCTTGAAATACCTATTATTGATTTGAACAACATATAACAATGACTTGAATATTTGAGAAACTGACATACACAATTTTTTAGAATTAACAAGTGTGAACTTAAAAAAAACAAAAAAGGCACACGTGTAAAACTATTAAAATAATCTTTTTACATTCCTCTAGACACTGTTTTGTCCAGGTATCCTTTAGAAGAAATCTATCTCTATTAATTGCAAGAAACTAGAACCAATTAACACCGATCAAGGAGCCATACACCTAAAAAAAGAACTCGATCCGTAAAATTTTATGTCCTACTTCCATTTTAGTTGTTCAGTTGTTAGTAGATAATGATGTCTCATAGAAAAGTGTGATTTAACTAAGGACATTTGCCAATTTTGAAAGAACTATTGAGCAATGGATATGTAGTCGTACGGTCTCTAGTAATGTAAAAATTTCAATCGAACAAAAAATTATTATTATTATTATTATGTACATTTTTTTTTGTGATTTAATGAACTATTATATGCCTCAAAATCGCAAATACCGCATGCAGGGCCGGCCTTGAGGGTAGGCCGGGAGTGCGGCCTTACATATATTTTTTTTAAGCTTCCATGCTTTCCACTTATGGAGGTTGAAAAGGCTGATTATATAACTTGAGTTGGAGAAGGTTGAATGAGAGAATTAGAAATAATACTTTAAACGATATACTAGAGGAACATTAAGGAAATATTATATTTATTTTGGAAAAACTAAAAATTAATTGCATGCATTGATTGATTGACATTCCTAATTTTCTGTTCTTTTTCCAATTTTAATTTACAAAAAGTTGAAGTCTTTTAAATAAGGATAGAGAGTAAAAGACTACTCCACATCACTTAACTCTGGAAATGTAAGCAATTAAATAAAAATTCTAACTAGTACATTGTCCAACTCTTCATTAGTTGTTTTAATTACAAGCATTTTAAAAGTCAATTTGTTCTAGTGTTTTTTAGATTTTTTGTAAAAGTATATTTATTTATGTTTAAATTTAACTTAAAATATAAGTAATTTTTTATCGTGGTTAATGTTATATATAGAGTACACATATTTTTAACATTGAAATTAGTTCTCATGAATTGCATAATTTTGACAAAAACTTTATAATTTTCTTGGTGTGAGCTAGTTTGATTATCAAACGATCGACAAATCGATAATTTATATTCTCAAATACTCCCTAAACACTAGGGGTGTGCAAGATTTTACGGTTCCGAATTTCCGGTCTGAAATTTTCCGATTCCGTTCCGAAAAATCGGAATTCCGATCAAGTTTTTTGAAAACCGGAAAAACCGGAAATCGGACCGGAACCGGAATAGGATTTTCAAAAATCCGGAATTCTGGATTAAAAAAAAAATGCTGCCTTCTTAATTTCTTATGCTGCTGCTGCTGCCTTCTCAATTCTCATTTCCTTTTTTTTAAACTTAAATCTCTCAAAACCCTAGCTTCTTCCCATTCCTTTTTTTTCAACTTCAATCTCTCAAAACCCTAGCTTCTTCCACCGGCCCGCCGGCCATCTTCCATCCGCCGTCGCCAAAAGTAAGTGTATTTCAATCGTTCTTATTTTACTGCTTACTCAATCGATTTTATTGTTCAATCGATTTGGTTTCCACCTATTGATTTTAATTCGTTTTTATTCTTGTAATTCGTTTTTTGGTACTCAATCGATTTGGTTTTTAGATTCATGATAATATTTCGTTTAATTTGTTTGTTAGATTAATGATAATCAATAATTCGTAGATTATAAGAATTAGATTATAATTAAACGAAATTAATTGATTTAGTAGTCAATTTCGTAGTCATTAATCATTTAATCTAACTAAATTAGATTATAAAAATTTCGTAGTCAATTTCGTAGTCCTTATGATAATCAATATAGTCAGAATTTGATTATAACATTGATTATAAAAATTAGATTATCATTAATCTAACAAACGAATTAAACGAAATTAGATTAATGGTTGAAATTAGATTTTCTGACTATATTCGTAGTCAAACGAAATTAGATTAATGCTCCTTATGATAATCAATTCTGACTATAATTAAACGAAATTAATTGATTTGGTAGTCAATTTCGTTTGTTAGATTTGGTAGTCAATCTAATTATGTTTAATTCTAAAGTTCTGAATTTCTGATTAATTATCAATCTGAATTTCAACTATTAATTTCTGATGTTTATTATTGTGTTTAATTATGTTCATTATTGTTCTAAAGTATTAATTATCAATCTGAATTATCAATCTAATTATGTTTATTATTGTTTCTTCTGAATTTCTGAATTCTGACTATTAAATATTAATTATGTTTATTATTTTGCCATACATGTTTATTATTCTTCAATTCTAAATTAGTTTACCTTGATGTTTTTAGTGTCATCAAGTATCAATGATAATGTTCAAGTTGATGACTTCTTGAACAACCAAAATACGGAGGATCACGTCCAACAATCTAGTTCATCGGCGGAAGAACCATCAAAAAAGCGCCAGAATAAAAGGAGGAAGCGTTCAACCTTGTCTGGGAGCAAAGCTAGCACAACCATTGAGCGCAAAAATCGATCCATATGGTGGAATCACTATGATAAAATCAGTTATGATCCTCCCATTGCTGAATGTAAGTATTGCAATGCTCATGTTGGTTGTGATAGTAAAAATGGCACTGCTCCCTTGTCAAATCATATTAGAAGATGTAAAAAGTATCAACCCAATATTGATATGAGCCAAAAACGAATTGACTTAGAGACCAAAACATGTATGAATTCTGATGGAACCACTCAAACTTACACGGTTCCAAAACTTTGGCAATTTGATCATGATTTTTGTAGACAAGAGCTTGCTAAAATGATTATTGTGGATGAGTTGCCATTTGCTTTTGTTGAGCGTGAAGGTTTTCGTGCATTTTGTAAAGCTCTAAATCCTCAATTTCTTCCTCCTTCACGCACTACAATTACTAGAGATTGTTATGCTCTTTTTCTTCAAAAACGAAATGAGTTGAAAGATGTGTTTAAGAATCTAAAATCTAAGATTTGCTTGACTACTGATTGTTGGACTTCTAGCCAAAACTTAGGTTACATGTGTTTGACAGCTCATTTTATTGATGATGATTGGGTTTTGCATAAGAGAATTATTAACTTTTGTCCTATTGCCGGCCATTCTGGGGCAATCATTGGTAGAACTGTTGAGAAATGTTTGAATGAATGGGGTTTAAAGAACATTTTGACTGTAACTGTGGATAATGCATCTTCTAATGATCTTGCAATTGAATACTTAAGGAGAAGGCTTAACATTTGGGAGTCTAGTGTGTTGGATGGTCAATATTTGCATATGCGATGTGCGGCTCATGTATTGAACTTGATTGTGAGAGAGGGTTTGAAAGAACTTGATTTTTCAATTCTGAAAATTCGTGCTCTAGTTAGGTATGTTAGATCTTCGCCCGCTAGACTTTTAAAATTTAAAGAATGTATAAAGGAAGAAAACTTAGAAAGTAGAAGTCTTGTTTGTTTGGATGTCGAAACAAGGTGGAATTCAACATTTCTAATGCTTGAATCTGCTATAAAATTCAAAAAGGCTTTTGATTGCTTGCTCATGAAAGATTCTAATTGTTTTAAAGAAATGAAAAAAATTGGTGGTGGTCCAAGCGAAGATGATTGGAAGAGAGTGGCCTCTTTGTTGCCTTTCTTGAACATCTTCTATGATGCAACATTGAGGTTATCAGGTTCTCGATATGTCACATGCAACTCTTATGTGCATGAGATTTATGGAACTAACTTGATGATAAAGAGTAACTTAGTAGATGAGGATGAAGGTATTAAGAGCATGGCTAAAAACATGAAAGAAAAGTATGAGAAATATTATGGCAATGTTGAAAACATTAATGTCTTAGTGTTTGTGGCTGTCATTTTAGACCCTCGTCATAAAATGAGTTATGTTGAATGGATGGTCAATGATAATTATGAAACAACAAAAGCTAATCTTTTGACCTCTAAAATTAAGCTTGTTTTAGACTCTTTTTTTCACTATTATGCCGCTTCCATGTCACAACCAAAGAAAACTCAAGCATCTACCTCTACTTCTACTTCATCTACTTCTACCTTTACTCAAGATGTTGATAAGACTAGGACTAGAGGGTTGCGGGAAAAAATTAACCTTGAGGAATTGATGACATCAAAGTTTCAAAGGGACACGGGTTGTATGGAAACTAGTGAGACAAAATCTGAGTTAGAAAAGTATCTACAAGAAGCAAAAGAGCCAAAGAGTCAAAATTTTGATATCCTAACATGATGGAAAGATCAACAAAAAAGATATCTTATTCTTCACAAGATGGATAAAGATGTGCTTGCCATACCTGTTTCTACCGTTGCATCGGAGTCGGCTTTTAGTATGGGGGGTCGTGTGCTTGACGATTTCCGAACTTCGTTGACTCCAAAAATGGTTGAAGCTTTAGTTTGCTCAAATGATTGGCTACGTACTTCTCTTATGCCACTAGTGATTGAAGACAACTTGAAAATGTTGGAAGAAATGGAAGAAGGTTGGTTTCATTTTACATTTTTTTGTTTTAAATATGTTTTTTATATATATTTTAAATTTACAATATTAACTATTAAGTGTTAACTCTACTTGATGTTAAATGTTGATGGAGTTGCTTATGTTTCATTGTTTTGTAGGTTTGAAGGATTTAACTTTGGAGCAACCGGAAATCATAATAGATGAGACAATAGATATGATAGTGTGATGAACTTTGAAGAAACCTTAAGTTTGCTTTTGTAGATTTGTTGTAATTCTTAATTTCTTACCCCATCCTTTAGTTGACGTGGTTGTAATTTGTTTTCCCTTCCCCTTTGAACTTTATATTGTAATACAAAACTTTGTGGACTTTGTTGATCCTTGTATGGCAAATTGTAATTTGACATGATTGAGAACTTGAGACTTAACTCACTTAAGGACTTGAGATTTGGAGTTGAAATTGTGGACTTTATTGAGCCTTGCATGGCGAATTGTGGAGTTTAACTTGTAATTTTTGTTGCATTATTCTTTGTAATTTTTAGGGAACTTGCTTAGTTGTTTTACTGCTCAAAAACAACATTATTTGATTAGGATTTATGCTGCAAAAATTAAACTTAAAACAAGGGAAAAAAAAATGAAAATCAATGAATCCGGAACCGGAATCGGAATAAATTTTGCGATTCCGGAAAAACCGGATATCCGGAAATTCGGACCGGAATTTTTTCGGTTTCCGGATTTGAACAGCCCTACTAAACACGTCAATGGTCCACAATTTTTGGGATAGTTTTTTAGGAACGTAAGTGCTAGTCTATAAGGAGTAGCACAAACATAAAATATGAAATGCAACTATTAATTACTTGTATTGTAAGGGCTTTATCAAATTATTTTGCCTAGGGCCCCTAAAATCTCAGGACCGGCACTGACTGCATGAAATACTTAATCAACTTTCTAATATACCCTTAGTGAACTTCAATTCCTTCTCTCTTCCACCCATCTCAAGTCTCAATTGCACTACCACTACACCGCCCACCCATCTCAACTGCTCCACCACCACCACCACCCTTCATAGCTCACTCCACCAAAACGGCTCCACCCACCCCACACCGTTGCACCACGCCACCACAACCCCCACACCACCACATCATCTATTCATGCATTAAATTTCTGCCACCGCCTAGGTAATAATTGCGGAAAAACAACTCGTCATCCCCATGGAGTTAGTGTTTTAGAGTTCCGCCGCTACCTTGGCAGTGATGTGTTGTTTTTCCGCGACTACCTAGGTGGTGGCGGGAATTTAACACGCCAGTTTAGTTATTTTTTTTAATTAAAAAAACTTGTGGATTTTGTGGGCGGTGATTCGTCAGTATGGCAATGATGTGGTGGTTTGGGGGCTGGCGAAGAACATTATGTTGGTGGTTTGGTGGTGATGGTGGTGGTATTTCTTATAAAAGTTAGGCGGTGTGTACGGATTTCCAGCGGTTATTATTATGTACATTGTACATGAAAGAGAACTGAAGGGTGAGAAATGTAAAATTTATCTTATAGTGAAAATTAATATTATACTGATAGCCAGGTATATATATATAGTATTCCGATTTTGGTATGTTTTGTCAACTTCAATCTGCTCATCAAAAATCACTTATATTTGCTGACAACTTGAGTTTTATCTATTCAATTTATTTCTATTGATATAAACTATTATGAACTTATTTTTACTACTTTAAATTTAAGGAATATTTAACCTCATTTTATGAAAGCATCAAACCTTAATTTGTTGATTTGAACTAATTTTTTTTTTTTTTATCTTAATAAGTTTTTTCATACCTACACTTATATATTCAACCTCATTTTGTGTGGCGACTTATAGCATCACACTTTTTATCCTAGATATGAAGTTAATTAAACTTACTACATATAAGTATTTTTTGATTTGAACCTATCAAAATTATTTACATTTCGGAGAGTTTCTACAATAGTTGGTAACATAGTTCAATTACCAACACTATCGTGTATTGAATAATTGTGGGACTACTCAATTAGGGCTATACTTATTCGAATCGATTACTCTGTACATTGAATTACAAATTACAGATTATTCAACAATTATACGATATTTAATTTATACTCCTTATATAAACCTCGAATTATTAAGTGCAACATTACATTAGCCTTACAATATTAATAATTACACAATATTAATATATTTCCAAGCCCATACATTTTTTTTAATAATTGTAAATGTTATCCCATGCCTATACACATGCGAACATTCTTCTTTATTTTTCTATTTTTGTGTTAAAATATGATTTTTTTTTTTATTATTATAAGCAGTTTTAATTTACAGTAATTCTATTAGGCACACTTAGAACTTAGAAATATAATATACGTAGTAATTCATAACTCTCAAATCATTACAACATTTTACAAAAATATATATTCCTCTATACACGATTTGAATTAAATATAAATAGAACTCCGTATGTATAATAAAAACCCTAGACATCCTCATTAAACAAAAATCGAAACTATTCCATTGGCAAGTAGTACTCCGCATATATGATAAACTTTATTAAAAACTGTTGTTTTTTTTTTTTTTTTTTAATTGTTTATCTGAAATGAATGTAGACGAAATAACTAGGAAAAAAATGTGTAAACAAACAACTGTTAAATTACTCCAAAAGGGTCCACAATGTTTAAATATTGTACGTAGTGTAACTCTAACAAGCAAAGTTTGATAATGTTGTGCAGTAAGCAAAGTGCATGCATGCATGGCATTAGACAAAGTGCAAGGTATAGGGTCCAATGGTCCATTATATATATATATATAGTACTACTAGTACTATACTATGGCATTATGCTAACTACGTACATGGCTTTCGTTGTTTCATCCAACTGTATTAGTTTATTCAAATAATGATATATGGTGGATTGGTGTATGTACTACAATATTAGGTCATCAATGGTTAATTTCAACATTATATTGTTCAACCTAAGGCCCCATTTGTCATTGAATAATGCATGTCATATGACTCATATTATCCTTAGTATGAAACCTAGCTAGCATCAAGATTCTTGTTTCAGTCATTGATGATCCACACACATAGTCAAATTTTGTAAGAGTATTCATTAACCAATTTAAAATTCGATCTATTTGAAGTTCAGGTTTGTTCGGTACCATTTA
This sequence comes from Suaeda aralocaspica, assembly GCA_016808085.1. Taxonomy (NCBI): domain Eukaryota; kingdom Viridiplantae; phylum Streptophyta; class Magnoliopsida; order Caryophyllales; family Amaranthaceae; genus Suaeda; species Suaeda aralocaspica. The sequence continues at coordinate 428,994 of PYUH01000775.1, forward strand.
AATTTTTATTGAATTTCATACTTCGTATGTATATTTAACCATTTTAATAACATGTTAATCGTTTTATTATAATACAATCAACCAATTAAACATATCTAGCATTTCTTCGAGAATAGACCTATTGGCTATTACCTAGGCTGCACGGAGTCAGAAACGGGGTCGAAAATGAATACGAATACGGGGACTGAAAATAGCTACTATGAAAAATATTGTTAATGGACACGGTCAATTATAATATGAAGAATCGGAATCGTTGCTAATACAAGGACAAATCGGATTCGGAGACAACTACTGATTAGAAGTACCCATGCTACATAGGCTATTACAATTCAAGTCCAAGACCTGAGATTAGATGTTGATTTATGTCAGAGGCGGCTAAGGGGAACTCACCAATCTCAATTGGACTTGTGGACACTCGTTAACAAATAATGAAAGACTTAGTCGCCCTTATTAAGGGCGGAGTAAAAATTACAAAATAAATAAAATAATGTTATTTTTTAGGGAATAACAAAGGTAAATAATGAGAATCGATCCTAATTTTGCTGGAATTGAATCGAGAGAGAAGCTCTAATAACTAACAAAGGCTATTTTTAATCACCTATTAAAACCACGAAACCATCTGGTTGACAAGAACATAAACTAAAAGTGGATGTTTTCTTATTATTATGACGTTCTATTTTATACTTAACAGAGAAAATTGCATATCTAAACCTCGCAATATATACTTCCTACATCTTCCATCCTCACGTACAAGTCACAACATTGCCACAATTTCATATATATCACTCAAATTGTTCCAATAAGTATTCATTACATTTCCTATTTAAGCATCATATAAGCTCACGAGTCACGATGCATAGGTCTCAAGCACCATGCATCGTGAATTCGTGACCTGTACATCGTGCCGCTAGATCTATGCATTGTGACACTACCTATCTTTCAAATCATAACTTTCATGAAATACCCAATACTATAAGCTGGTAAAATGATGCTCCACAAACTCAGCTCTCGTACTACACCTGCACAACTGCACATGTTGCATTATCAAGATCATGAAATTCATGGTTTAACTATGCAAACTAACCACTTATTTTGTTCTCTTTTATATGTTTTGTTACATATTTTTCCTTCAACATACGTCCAAATTTCACATCTAATTTAGTCTTTGAATGCAAGAACAAAGGACAATTGCACTTATTATAATTAAATTGGAATTTGAGGGCATACTTTACTGTTGACTCATGAGTCATAACCCATATATTATTGACCCTTGTTTTTATTTGGCATTTTCATTTTAATTTTAATTTTAATTTTAATTTTATCCACTTACAATTCAATTGCACTTTCATCCCAATCTATTGGTATGATGCTATTATCAAAACCATGCAAAAATAAAATATAAAATGTAAAATCAACTAGTGCATATATTATTGAAAGTATAGTTGGTTATACTTATGCAGTTATTCAACCAATTATAGACAAGCTGCATGTCTTCCTGCAACATATGTTTAATCTTGTTGTTTAATTATTTGATTGTTATGTTATACTTTCGCTCTATAATTGCATTATTTTGCCTTTTTTTTTTCTTTTTTTTTCTAGCAGTTTCCAACACTTACATGTACTTGTTAATCTATATGTAATAAAAATTACAACTTAAGTGTAACATGCTTTAACATAATTGAGTTGTATCTAGTATATATAAGTCAGTTGTATCTAGTTTCTAGAAATTAGAAACTTATTTGTTTCTTTTTTTTTTTGTTTTTTTTTTAAAAAGGCAGAAATTTAGTTGGTTTATAACATATAATTTTGAAAAAGTTTAATTTTTGTGACAATATATTCTTTTTATTATTTACCAAATTTCCTAAAATAGTATGTTATAAACAAACTATGTTTGTAACATTTAGAAACTAGAAAATTCCTTTGCTAAGTCTACAAAAGACTATGACATCCTAATGTTCAAAAAAACATGCAATTACATGGGATTAATTTTAATTTATTATTATTATTATTATTATTATTATTATTATTATTTTCATTTTGAAAAATCCTTTCAATGAACTTTTATATATTAAGAATTTTTCTTTATCCTCACTTGACGCTTTTGATATTTAAAACACTTTTAGTTTATGATATAGAATCCATAATACATATATTTAAAATTTAAATAAGTTTATTTAATAATTTTCAGAGAGCGAAAGGTAAAACCTCTACCTAACAAATCCAAAGACAATTCATTCAAAAACCAATTAAAAGTGATTTATTTTTGGACACCATCTCAATGTCAATGAGATAATTCACTCGTGGACAATTATATGAGCTACATAGCTAGGTTCAATAGTTATCCTGGATATTCTAATTAAAATACCTCATATGTATTTACTATTCCGTACTATATATATATATATATATATATATTACGAATGTACTCTGGTTTAAAATAGAAATATGAATGTATTCACAAAACATATAACATGAGCATTGAAAGCCATTAATGAATGGGCACCAACCTTCGATCTGTTCAATTGCAAGAGTGGCTAAAAATAAATAGTAGTAACAACTTTACTAGCTAGATATACTATGACCTAATTATCAAATAAAACAGTATCCTATGAGCTGCATTGCCGTTTTCCTCCCATTATTTTCCATTTTTGAATCATTCCATACCAAGTAATATTGTAATTTTTAGACACATATTAATGGTGTCAAATAGGAGTAATTATTACTACATCGTTTTATTTATTATTTGCGTATTTAGTTTTTTTNTTTTTTTATTTATTTTTTTTTTTTTTTTTTTTTTTTAAAGTTTAAGTAGCAATAAAATCAAAGTAATAACAATTTAAACCGTCACCTCATCTTTATTAATTACAAAGGGACTGATTATAAAATCCTGTAGAAGATATATTGCTTGCATTCAAATGTATATAGTACAATTTTTTTTTTCTATCATGTGTACTTGAAAGATGTCACTCTCTATCTATGCTTTGGCCCAGAGGAGGCCTGGTGCGTACATTGATAGGTTCAAGCTACTAAATGGTTAGACAACTTATTTTTATCTTTCCACCAACAAAAAAAAAAAAAATATCCATAATCACATATTTCATTTAAGTTTAATTCAAAAATTTCTATTTCATAAGCTTAAAACTTAATCAATATGTACTATTGAAAAAAGGTTTTGATAATAATTACCTTTAACATAATATAGTAATGATTAAACATAAACATAATTCTATATTTATAACCCAAGAATTTATACATACCAAATACCCCTTAATGGTCCAACTTTAATACAAGTACTATAGCAATTTTAAAATGGAGTATATATCATCACTTATAATCATACAACATAACTACATTATTATTGGTTAATTTCACTTAATTAAATAGGGGAAAAAAAAAAAGATGGCTGGTTCCCATCATTGAGGCATGTCTGTGTATAAGGGAGCAATGAGTGACGCAATGCTTAGATGTTGATTCTCTCTTTATTGGATTAAGGTATTAACTATTAAGTTCTTCTTGTACTCTAAGCATATACATTCAATTTAACTTTATTTCAATTAATCAATTGAGTATTAAGTACAAGTAATTTTAATTTCTTTACAGCTTATGATTAGTATTAAACCATATTAATTAAGCACTAATGCATCCTAGTTTTAACCAATACCATTTGACAATGATTAATTAAGAAGTGATGAATTAATACAATTTGAATTGATTAAATTAATTAGAGGACGGCATATGAGCCAGTGCACTGATCGTGTCCAATGAATAGGTTAGCACGTGGGGCACAGGCCACATGTGTCATGTGCAAAAGACATGAATGTGTTAAATAGTTAAATGTTTATAATTATCAGAAATAATAATAATAATAATAATAATGCTGATTTATAATCAAATTTGTTGTAAAGGTCACAAACTCTAATAATACAACAAATTTCTCAATAATATTAGCTTATGCTGTATTATAGGAATGGAGAACATCATGTAATGTGTTCTGTATCTTATTAGCTTACTTGAATGTGTCCTACATGCAACATGAATTGAAGATGGAATATATATAGTGACATAGCTATGATTTTAAATTTAAATTTCGAGCTCTAATAAAAATTAGCTATTTCTACACCCTAAATAATTAATCTATAAAAGCCATTACAAATAAATCACAATACACTTTATTCAAGTTACAGATAGATTTTTACAGTCATAAAAATGTATGAAATCAATATCAAAGAGAAATAGATTTAAATCATAACGTACAATATAATCATTATTGAGTAACGCAAGAAAATAAAATGACTAAAATTATCAAATTATCTTCCTCTAATCCATCAAAATTACATATTAGAGACAAAGCCATTAGAATTTCATCGTGACCGCATACTCAAAATTCTGTTCCATGGATGCAAAAATTCCTATAATATTGCAAGTGCTGAAACTTATAAATTATTCTTGTCTCATCTATTTTATTGTCTTCAATTCATAAATAGACATTGTGATAAACTTGATACGATGCGGAAGTGGTGATTTACATGTGATATTATCCAATTAACCGATTCAATTGAATGTATTATGCCATTTACAAGAATAAAAACACAACATTACAAACAACCAAAAAAAAAAAAAAAATCCACCTCTTTGATTTATTAATAATAATAATAAGAAATTAACTCGGCTCAAATGAAAGGCCAAGCAATGGCCAGCAAAAATTCTGCTTAAAAAAAGATGGACAACATCCTGCAATTAACTTAAATAATAATAATAATAATAATTACCAATGAAAATTTAGTATTTTTAATTTTAATGGTAAAAAGGGCATTCTGTACCAATCTTTGATTTATGGTCATTTAAAAATAAATAAAGAAATAAATTGGAAATTTAATTAATTACAAATGTCACTTGGAATGTACAGTTGATTATAATAAATCGGCAATAAAGAGTTGATAAGTGGAGTAATATTATAGAGTGATTAAAGCCAAGTGTCAACTTCGTAGTCATGTCGGCCTTACAACTCGCATGTTCATTGCCACGACAACTTAATCATACGGTACACTACTATTGTGCTACTACTACCAATTGCAAGTTTAATTACAAGATTAATCAATATTTTCAAGTACTTGTTGTTATCCTATAATAATTCATACAAAAAAAAATGTGAAAATTTATGTGTATAATATTGATTTCTTAATTACATTCGGCAATTGATTATGGATAGCAATCGACAATTAGGATGTGTTTTCTTCGCCTTAAATTCACTTATTACCGTCTGAGCTTCTACTTATTAGACTTATTAAATTAAACTAATTAAGTTGATGGGATCTTATTAGGCGTAGTTTTTTTTTAAAAAAATTACTAAGTAATTCGAACATTTCAAAGACGATAACTATCAGACTATGCTCCCTTATCAATTGATTGGAACTTGGTTTAAGCTTGCACATAACTATCTTAAGTAATTGCGTATAATATTGGTGTATAGCATACAGTTCTTGTACATAGTCCTTATTAACCTCAGTTAGCTAGATAAGTTAACACTTAGGTTAGTTAAACTGTAGTTAAAAGTGTGTTAGAAAGTAGTTACTTGATGATGTAATAGTTTGTTATTGATGATGTCATTATTAAGACAATCATCTTACTAAGTATATAAGGCTCTTTGTAACAAGAAATAAAGAACTAAGAAACTGATTTCTCTCACTAAAATCTCTCTCTAAAATTCTCTCATCTTTTTCCTGTTTTTCCTCTGCTTCTTCTTCAGTTTATTCATTGATCTTCATCAATATTTTCGTTTTGATTTAACACCATTTTATCATATAAAAAACTAAATTCTTAAGGGACCAGTTTTCGGGGGTTCTGGGTCCTAAAAAAAAATTTGTCGAAAACTTAACGATGTCCCTTAATTATGGTCAAGAAAGGGTCCTTGACTCCTTGAGCAGCCTTTTGGGCCTCGAAAGGTCATAAATCGGAACCCGAGAGAGCGAAAAGACGATTATGCCTTTTTTTGAAATTGAGTAAAGAATAAAGATAATAAGTTTTTAGAGAATGAAATTGAGAGTGGGACGTCCTAGGGTCATGTACAACCATGAGAAAAATAGGGTGAAAACAAGTCTGAGCCCGATGCAACCCTCTGGAAGTCAAAAACAAAGGTTATAAACTCTCAATTTTTGAGGGTTAGTTTCGGGAAAAAGATTCACCGAAAATTTTACGACATGCCCTTATGGTCAAAAGAGGAACATCGTCGAGCAGCTTTTCTTGCTTTGAAAGGTCATAAGACGAGTCCCAAGTGAGCAAAAATACTATTGTACCCTTTTTTGAAAATTGTATTAAGAGGAAAGATAACAAGTTCTTAGAGACTAAAATAGAGCGTATAACAAGTTCTTAGAGACTAAAATAGAGCGTAGACTGTCCTTGTATAGCACATGGGAGATATATATAGGGAAAAAATATAACAAAGCCCGAGACTGCCCTCCGGAAGTCGAAAACTAAGACTATAATTCACAATTTTCAGAGGTTCCAGGTTTTTGGGAAAAATTTGCCCAAAGTTTTACATGGTGTATATAGGGTCAATAGAGGGCTTAGCTCTCTTACAAATTATCAAGGTTTGAAAGTTCATAAGAAACTTCCAGGATAACAACAAAGATTAGTGTGCCATTTTTCGAGAATTCTCTAAAATAGAAAATATAACAAGTTGTTAGAGACTAAAAACTATCATGGGCCACCCTAAGATTACTAGAAGAAATGGAGTAATTTGGGGGAGAAAACAAGGCGGAGTTTAGAAAGGCCTCAAAAAATTGAAAACCAATGCTATAAATCATGGTTTTTATCCAATCGATAACATATACCAATGCAAATTGATCTTCAACATTTACATACACACCAAGTATATGTATCATTGATTGATTTATTGATCGAAGAATAATTTAGACCCAAGAAAACCTTAAATATGCTACAGATAATGCTTTTTCCTTATAATTACTTAACACTTTATACTCCGTATCTTCCTTAGAATATATACTTTTGCTTTAATTTACCAAGTAAAAAACATCAAAAACATCATCTTGTTTAGCCATACTTGTGAACACATGTAGTGTCCCAATAACTTCTTTTTTAATAAATTTAGAAATGACCATTTTCAGCATTTTTTCATGCATTAAAAATATGGGGATTTATCTCTGTCTAATCTTCATAAAAAGTCAAGCATATTACATATTTATGCATGATAACCCTACATGTAACCCTAAATAATGTATGTACTATCATTATACTTTTATCAATAAGGCATGAAGCCTTAGCTTAGACAGTTGGATTTTTTTTATATATATATATTTTTTTTTTAAAAAAAAAAGGTAATTACAATTGTCTTTTGTGGTTATATAACATTTTTAATTTGAAATTTCTGTCCTTTGTAATTTTCATATTATTGGCAATACAATTATATATATATATATGAATATATTGGGTTGTATAAATTTATTGATTATTATGTTAGTTAGTTTTGCTACCAATAATTTAAATTACAGTTATATATAAAGTATACATGTATTGCTACGTGCCTGTTATGCAACGGCAAACTTCTCTATGATAGGAAATGAAATCATTTGGGTTGTTGAATAGTGAATCAGTGATAAGCATATACACGTTGACTTCGAATAAATTGGTTAAAGTGATCAATACATATTATTCTTATTATACTATTTCTACCCATGCATATATGATTTTACTTTCAAAGAATAAGAATGTAATAAAGGTTTGTATATATGTGTAGTTGCAAAAATGTTTAGGTATATTTAGGTAAGGTTAAGACTATATCAAGCTTTTGGTACAACGTACTAAAAACGATTACATATTCGCACCATGTATTAAAATTCATGATTTGACTTATCTAACAATAGGATATATATGTACAATATTCATTATGTTGAATCAGAATTATGGAAATTGATTAGCTTAAGTGCGCAATACGTTGTGTCACCTCAAAGTTTAATTTTGGTCTAGAAAGACAAATCACATACATATAGGAAGTGGTTTAATTTCTTTTGATTATTGTGTTGGAGAACTAGAGACAGCAAATGAGTTATTCAAAATAGGTTTAGTTTGCATTCTTTATTTGAATTTAAATCGAATCTATTATATAACTATAAACATTTCAAAATCAATAAGTCAATCAAATTAACGATAGTTATAAGTGTACACCTCAAAGGTATTAGTTCGATTTGGTCTCTCATCCAAAACTACGATTTCCTCCATCCATCTTAAGTATATGCTAAAAAAAACTAGCATAGTTAAAAAATCGTACGTGAGCGAGTGTGGGTTCATATAAGTAAATGGTTAAGTTGTGCATTATATATATCAAAAACTACTACGGGCCTGTTTACTTCAACTGAAAACAGCTGAACTGAACTGATTGGAGCTGAACTGGAAGTTTTTTAATGAAGGATTAATGAGTAGCAGAATAAAAGAAGAGCTGAACTGAACTGAGCGGAGCTGAACTAAACTGAACTGATTTTAAGCTGAAGTAAACAGGCTCTTCGTACATGGTTAATATGTTTACTATATCTTGGTCAATTGAGACTTTGGTAGGCATTGTTAGACTACACTAGTTTGGTTTAAGTATAAATATGCTACAACTCAAAATGACAATAATAGAAATGCTTCATTAAATTTATACTTAGATGCTTAACATAACTCCAAAAAAATGGCTTGTTTAAGTGAGTTGGATCACAAGGGGACCATGTATACATACTAACCAGTAACCATAGTATAGTAGTTTAATTACTTAATTTAGATGACATAATTAATAAGTGATAATTAACTAGGATGCTAATATATAACACCCACTAAACGGCACCAACTCAATTGCAAGGGTGGCCAAAAAAGATTACTTAAAAAGTTAATTATTAATTAAGATATTATCATTCTTTGATATGATGTAGGAGAATCAGCATCCTAGGTAAATTAAACCATTCTCTTAATTATATATATTCACTCTACTTGCTAGTTGCTACTACCAATAATTTAATTTGATTTATTGGTGTTGAATTAATTAAAGAAATAAAAAATAAAAGGGAAATGATGGAAAAAAGCTAGCTAAGAGAAGAATAAGAATAATTAAGGAAAATAATAACAAGGAATTTCTAATAATAATAATAATAATAATAATAATAATAATAATAATAATAATAATAATAATAATAATAATAATAATAATAATAATAATAATAATAATAATAATAA
>PYUH01000775.1:439770-467081 GCA_016808085.1 Suaeda aralocaspica
ATAATAATAATAATAATAATAATAATAATAATAATAATAATAATAATAATAATAATAATAATAATAATAATAATAATAATAATAATAATAATAATAATAGGCAAAGAAGTAGGCTCCCATTATCAAGGGATGTCCAACTCCAAGGAGGCAGAAAGTGACGAAAATCTGAAGATTCTCTTTCTAATTAAAGTGTTTTGTGTCTAGGATAAGATCATTTATTCTTCATTGGTGCTCTAATATTGCGATTTGCGAAGGTCTTTCTAAGTATTATACTATTCCATCTTTTCATGACTAAATTAAATATTGAAATGGCTAATTTTGAATTTTAATCTCTTTAAATTAACAATTATGAATACTACCTCTTTCTTATTAATTGCAACATTTGGATATTATTTCTGAAATATAAAAAATTCAAGTGTTGTAATAAATAAGAAATTGATGTAATATTTAATTTATACGAGTGTATCATAAGTTTATTGTTAGATTTGGTACTCCATAGTAATTCAAAGCTAAGAATTTAGGTAAATTTCTTAATTAGCAAGATCGTAATTTCGTCAAAATATGTTATTTTTATTTTCTATTTGAATATATCAATCAAGTGCATTTTTAGCGAATTTTGTTTTTGTTGAAACAAATAGTTTAGGCATCAAAGAAATTTCGATTTCTTATAGTTAACACGAACGAGTGTACGACTTCTCTTTGTTGTCCTATAATGGCCGATGCTTATTTTTTTGATAATGAGCGTTTGTGTCATTGTGTATTTGTGTTCATATGAAGTATGAAGTTGAAGTTAGGGTATTGAGAGTTGTAATTATGTTACACCCTTGATTATACAAATTTGCATTTAGTTTCACATGCATGTGCAATTCTCACATGTTAATTGTTGATCCTTTCCTTTCCTTGCACATTATATCATGATTTCATCTCTAACTTATCTATTTGCATTAGAAGCATACACAAAGCTATATATATGCAAAAAGCACATTTGATCATGTACTATGTAAGGACATATGGTTGATGTTTCCACCTTCCAAACACGTATATTGTATATGCATGTCACCTCTCTTGCTTGTCATGTATTAGCACTAATATATCAACTATTAATATAGCATTAGTACAATAGATAATTATACGGAGTATTCTAAATTGAAAGCATTTTAAATTAAATTTTTACACAGGTTTTCCGTACATATTAATTGAAAGGTGTAAATGAGTAAATTGACAAACACATTAACTTAGCTGGATGATTAAGTACGTTTAGCCTAATTCGATTCTAATATAAGGCAAAGAGCATTATTGCTATGCTTGATTAAACAAATTTACAAACTAGAATTGAACTATATATTAGAGAGAATTTATATATTGGTGTTTAGAGAGTCACAAAGACGATGATGAAAATCGATTCTATATTCACGTAAAATTGAAAGAAAAGCTCTAATTAACAGAGGTATAATATCATTCCAGATACGGAGTACTAAAAATTAATTGAACTTGTGGATAGGATTTTCTTCTTCCGAGATCGAGCTTGCTTACGCAAGCTAGAATTAAATCAACAAGTTTTTATAAATAATACAATCCACTACATACACTTAAAAAGTTTTAATCTTTAGGGAAAAAAAAAAGGAATAAATAATCGTTTTGAAATTAGCGGTACTTTAGGTTACAAGATGGGCAGATCACATGCTTCACTGCCACAATGAATATAAATTACTCACTAAATTGTAGTATTGCGTTATCTTTTTTATGTAACACAAATTAAAATTAAAAAAACAACGTTATTGTCAGCAGAATTTTCTGAAGATCCAATACAAAAAGCCGTTATATATATTCTTTTTGAGCAATGTTAAAGTTTAATGATAATCATACTAGTTAATCCACTTCCAAAATAAATATCTAGTACTAATTGCAGAGTTTATAGAATTTTCTTGATCACTGATTTACTTAGTTGTCTTCTGAAAATGTAATTTAATTTGGATTAATTAGAATAATACACTCCGTATTAGTGGTAGCACAAATGTTGGCTTTCTGATTGATTTTTCAAAGTATTATTGTTAATTCGATCTGTTGCCAAATCAAAGTATTAAAACGTTATTTAGCTTTGTTAATAATTTGATGCTTTGTAAGATGAGATCCACTAGATTAATTTCCAACTTCCAAGTGTCAACCGAAATCTGATTTGAGTTGATTTGATTTTTCTCATAAAATTAGTACATCAGCCTAAGCGTAACTTTATTGTTTTTTTTTCCCACCTAATATATACTGCGGATTTATTTTCTACTTTTGTGAAAATAAAATATAACAACTATAATTAAGATATAATACTATGTAGACTTTTAAATAATCATAACTTTAATCTGTAAGAACTCATCATGGGTTTAAACCTTATTATAAACATAATTTATTTTATTAAATGATGTAACACACTTACGTAACAAATAATGCTTACATTTTTATTTTTTTTGCGAGAGATGTATTAACATCAGTTGAGCAACTTAGTTAATTATTTCTTTTACTTGAAATACTACTACTCCCTATATAAGTTCACATTACCACCTCAAACTTGATGAGTAAATTTCTTTGCATAATTCGCACGTGGGTGACCGTAATGAACTCCGTAAGCATTACCGCACTATATTGATGGACTTTTTGGAGGGATAAAAAGGGAGGGATAAGGATAAAGGAAGAGGGATTTGAAAAGTGTTTGGTTTAATTTGTTTGGAAGGATATTTAGGGATAGTGAAGAGAATGGGGATAGGGATAAAATGAGTAACTATCCCGACCCTCAAAAATAATACTAAAGGGGGTGGTATATAAGGAAGGGGGTAACTTTAATGATGTAAAAGACAATTTTACCCTTATTGAAAGAGAAGGAGAAGGAAAAATAAGAAATTTAAATAAGGGTAATTATGTAAATTTTTTGGTTATCCCAATCTAATTCCCTACTCATACCTAACAAGGGATTGTGTCGGTTTTATCTTTATCCCATCTACTAATTCTCTATCCTTATCTCACCTTCTTATCCTTAGGGTTTTGTTAATTTCTTATCTTCAGTACAGTTCTTATAAGTTATCGAAAAAAATATGTTCAAACTAAAGGGAATTTTTGAGTGATCATTTGAGAAACAACTACCAAAGTTTATTAACTAAACACAAAATTGTAGCTCAACTATTTAACTCAAATCATTTATGGAGACATTAAAAAATATTATATTATTTTTCAAAAACACATTATACTCTGAAAAAATTTTACATGTATTTTTTTCTTTAATTATTCCATAAAATGGTTGCATGCAATTAAAATAGGTAATAATTAGATATATTAAAAAAAATACCAAAAAAAAATCAAAAAAATCATTAAAACATTTTTTAGTTGTATATATGATTACAAAAGCAATTACTATGATTAATTAAACTCTATCATTTATATTATAATACATTATTTGACTTATTAATATTTTGGCAGCCGCTTCTCAAATGGCTAACTAAAAATTTTAGGCTGATAATCCAATACATAAAACTAATTAAATTCTCTTTGTCAAAAAAAAAAAGGCCAAATAAGTTGTACTTTCTTGCAAAATTAGGTTACAAATTAAAGAGTTATAATAAGAATTATTACGTTCTTTGTTATAATAACCAATTCACTTTGTAAAAAACTTAAAACTAATAAGGTAGCACATTAAGATCTTTTTTTTTTTTTTTCCTTTCTTTATGTATATAAAAATCATTATTATAGATGCATGCCATAGAATAAAAATTAGAAGAAAGACAAATTAGAAGATAAAAGCACTTCTTAAGTCCATGTACCTTTAAGATTGCTTTGATGTACCGCAACTCATTGCTTTTAACTAAGTTATCTTTTTTTTTATTATTTAATTTTTTTTTAGAATGTTAACAAAGTTTATCAAAAACGGAATAATGGGAGTAGTAATAAATAAAATGTAATGTCATTTGAAGTGTTAAGCAAAAAATTATTCATATACGATATTCCATTAAGAACAATCATGTAAATCTTGGTGTTAATAAATTGAGGATTCATTCCTTTTAGCAATTTGAATATGATTAATAGCATTATATCAACTTCACAATTATTAAGCATTGATTTGACAAAAAATCCTCTACTATACTAAGAAGGAATGTTTTCTTTCTAGCTTAATTGTCTTATTTCTACTTATATGTACTACTCTATTACTCTATACCTCTATATACATTATTGTGTTCATTATTCCAGCTATACGACAATGGAATTTAGTACATATTTGAACCATAACACATGGTTATCTAAGGCCTACCATAACGTACTTTGAGGTAGATTAAGTATATTTTGCATAAAGAACATTTGAATCGATCATCATGTTTAAATTAGTTGTCTAATTGATATAAGTAATGTGAATATGAAATAAGCCAACTTGGTAGTTAAAATAATGATTGAACACGATAAATGGATTTGAGGAGCCATAATATGTAGTTTCTTGTTGTTATGTATCAACTATAAACTGGACCGTACCAACAACTTAACAAAATATTTTTGTTGTACATATATACTGCTCAACTTGTTCATTATCGAGTTAAATACTGAATAAAGAGAAAGTCACTTCATTTATGGCTTCTTCACTTACTCAATATTATAATATTTCTATTTTATCAGACCAAGTTGTGATCAAGCTTGTTCGCGAGACTTATTGAAGCCCTAGTATGGTCACGATGACTAATAATATAGTATCGGCGTACAACTTAGACCTGATAACTAATAAGGACTTTAAATTAAGACCTTCAGCATGACTAGTAAGGTGCACTATTATAAGAAACACGTTGCTCATAATTCCATGCATCTTTTAAGCATAACATAACCATGTTGATGATTTGAACGGTACATTAAGGTACTTACTAATAAGCTTAAACGTACTAATTAATTTGGTCACTATTATTACTACATAGTACATGCATCATGCATGTGATCGAAGTGTGAACTACTTTGCAAAGAGCCAAACATATTTCGGTAATCTATGCTTAATTTTGGCGGTTTTTTACTTGTAATATAATCAATGTATTGTTTTAATTTAACCTCGTAAACATAACATTAATCAAGATTATATGCAATTAAAGGGGGTTTAATCTGGACATTATATGCAGTAAAAAGATAAAATAAAAATGAATAAGAATGTAGTACAATGATGCATTTTACTGGAACATACTCTGGTAAATTAAAAAGAAAGCCAAAATTCCTTAATTATAAAATAAAAAAAATAAATAAAAAATAGGGTTTTAGAATCTTACCAAACCAATAATTTTAATTAAAGACCTAGCTTACTTAGTCTGGACAGCCTTATACATATAGATCTTCTAATTACCTTTATAATTAATTAAAAATCAAAAAATAATTTGATGTTATCTATAATTCACATGGTTGTATTCCTTACTTGAGCTTTTTGATTATAGTTTATTCTTCAAAGTTAAAGAAAGAAAGGGAAAAAAAAAAAAAAAAGAAAGAAAGAAAGAAAAAGAGAAGAGAGAATAAAGGAAATTAACCCTTTATATTTTGGCATCCAAATTTAAACATGGGCAGCTTTACTTTTAATTTTTTGGTTTAAATTGTTGTTCTTTAAACTTATTAATAAGTTATTAGTATAATTTTGCTTGCTATGATGTTTGTTCTTCACTTTAGCACATGGAAGAGTTTGATTTTGAGTGTAAAGTGAGCTCACTTTATGCACATGTATGTAAATTTTAGCCTTTTGATTTCATTCCTACATTTATAGCGTGCTTATGATTGGAGCTAGGTATATATACTCAATAGTGGATCAAATATAGTTATACGTATGTGTATTGGTAGGAGTGTGGAAAAAAAAAATTCCGATTTTGGATTTTCGATTCGGATTTTTCAATTTTGTTTTGAAATTTCAGACATTCGGTCTGGATTTTTGAAATTTGGAAAAAATATATCGAATATTTGGATACCAGATCAAAACCGAAATGAAGATTTATAAAAGTCAAATTCCGAATTTCTAAGGAAAATAAAAACCGAATATGATTTTTTTAGAGGATATTGACGCGCTTTAAAAGAGGTTTGATTTAAAAAAATTCGGATCACGAAATTCGGATTTTTGGTCCGAATTTCAGGAATGGATACGGAATAAGTTGTTTTTTTTTTTTAATTCCGAAAATTCGGAAATCCGGATTTCGGATTGCAGAAATTCTAGTATTAGGTTTTGCACAGACCTATGTATTGGAGTATGTCTATGATAATATATGATCGATATTCCAAAATTTACTGAAGAAATCATACTCAAATGATATATATTTATTTTTTGGTGTTTTTGGATGATATATAGCTAATTAGTCATTTAATAATTCAATATTAGGGCTTGTTTACTTCAGCTGAAAATAGCTGAACTGAACTGAGTTGAGCTGAACTGAACTGATTGGACCTGAACTGAACTGAAAGTTTTTTATGAAAGATTAATGAGTAGCAAAATAAAAAGAAGAGCTGGAAGTAAGAGAAAAGTCATTAAGTTATCTCTCCCCTCCCTTCTCCTCTTTTCTTCTCTCTCTTTCTCTAAAACCCAAGTTTTTCAAATGTAGGGGCTACCACTAGCCTTTTCGGCCGGTGGTAAGCCCCTCTTTTACCTCTTTGTACTAGTTTTTTTGTTTATGCCAATAATAAATTTCCATTCTCCCCCTAATAGGGAGTTTTACTACCCATATATTGGGTTTTACCTACCCATATTTTGGGTTTTGTGTCTCTTCTTGTGAGAGTTTGGGGTTAGAGTTTTATTTTTAGTGGAAGATATAATTTGTTAATGAAGATTTGTATGGAGATGCAGCAGATGTTGATTCTACGACAACAATCAATCGGGTCAAATTTTGCTGAGATTCAAAATTACAACAGATCGAAAGACCCCCTCGTTGAAGGCTGCGTAGAACAGCGATATGGAAGAGGGTATTCATTATTGTCAGATCTTATATACAACAATCGTACTTTTGTTCAATTTGAGTATTATTCGATTAAGATTGTTTTGTATTTGTTAGTTTTGATCTCTATTGTAGATGTTGTATGTCTCTTTATTAATGAATTAATATTTATTTCAAAAAAAAAAAAAAGAGCTGAACTGAATTGAGCTGAGCTGAACTGAACTGATTTTAAGCTGGAGTAAACAGACCCTTAGGTCATTTATTATCCTGTATGTGTAGTGAAATCTAACGCTGATCAACTAATTAAATAGTTCAGTAGCTTCAAATTAGAGTTAGAATGACTTAACGTTGAAATTATGTAAAAATTTAGCCAAAACATACTATTCGAAATCTATGAGTATTTTATCAATATAATATTCCAATAAATAACACAAGTAAATGATATCATAATTAGGGCTGAGCAAAAATATTTGAAGATCTGAAAATCCGAAAATCCAATTTGTATTTGATCTGATTTTTAGAATACCCGATCCGAAAAAGCGGATATCAAATACCTATTCAAATATCACTTTATGACCTTTTTGGATTCGAATATCCGAAATTGCCGATATCGAACCGGATGTCCGAAATTTTTTGATACCGGATATCTATATATCAACTTTTATGTATTGAATCTACTAAACATATAAGTCATTGCTATCAAGTTCCGACATTTGAGTATACTAAACTAGTAAAGTCAAGAATATTACGGAGTTCTTCTACAAAATTGAAGTTATTTTGTGCAATTGCTAATAGACAAGATTTAACATAATCTTGCCGTATTGTTGTGTTGCAAATATCTATCTTTTACTATAAATTGGATACCCGGAGTATCCGATTCGAAAATTATTGGATATCAAATATGGATATCAGAAAATTTTGGATACAGATACAAATATTGATTTTCTTAAATTTCGGATCGGATATCCGATCCGTGCTCAGGTCTAATCATAATCCAGTGTTTTATCCATTAAAACAAAAATTCAACCTCTCTCCATTTGTAGATCAGACATAACATGGGTACGTAGGAGATTAAATCACCCTTTGAGAATATAGTTATACAACTCTAAGAACAACCATTATTTTCTCCATAATAAGTGATTCCACATCACTAGAATGCTTCATTTATAGAAACATTAAGATTCTACTTTCGTCTCACTATTTTTCCGTTAAATGCTAAGTAAAGAGAATAAGTAATATTTTTAAACAAAATACTCAAAACTTATTCATTAAAATTTTCTTATTAAATACTTTGATCTATACATCAAATTCATCCAAAATGGCTAATATTATTCTTTGAACATTAGATATTTATATATAGCTAAATATATGAAATCTTTTTTGAAATGGATTTCTTTTTATGAATTGAACCCTCAAGTTCGTTTTTATTAAGAGCCGATGAGCAATATCCACTTTCTAGTTTCTACACCAATATATGTTATGTTTTGAACAATAATTAATTGTTTCCAATACCCGATATTCATATAATATTATTCACATGCTCAAAATTTTCAATTGTAGTATTTATTCTAATGTATAATATTCGGTTTTGAATTTGTAATATTTATCATATATATGTGATATTTTTATTCATTCATGGAATTTATGGAAATCATTCACCAACTTATCATACATATTGTAAGACACAGTTATTCTAACTAAAGATGCATTAGATCATAGTTAATATCACATTGCTACTCCTTGCTAAAGAATGAGTAATGTAAGCTTCTTTTTAGACCTTTTCAAAAAGAAAAAAGGTGACAAAAGAAAAGTAGAGACTAATTAAGGACCTACAAGATGTATTTGATAATATGAACATTACTACTAGTAATACACTTTATCGACTTTAAATGAATAAATAATCTAAGGTTATTTGTCCCTAAAATCAGATTAAGCTTAATGAGCCTTAATAAGTTAATAACTTAAAATACTATAAGTCTATAAGTTGTCTAAAGTTAATATTATATTCAACTGAATGAGTATTAAATGTATGAAAGTAAATATTATATTGTAAAAATTAAATATGAATATCCGAGGAAGTATGTTATAAAATATATTCTCGAGTGTATAATATACCAATTGGTTTGACCATATTGGCTTTACTATAATGCTCCTATCTAAAAGTCTAACATCAATCGTACGGAACATATAGTTTATTTACTGATGTTTGGAAGCTTTGACCCTCAGTTGACATTTGCACAAAACTATGTAATTAAATACCTTAGCTTCTTGTGTAATTGTGTACAGAAACTTGTTTGCTTGGATTAATAGTTTGTAAGTGGTCCAAAATATTCAAACATTATTTTGTTGTCAATCAATCTTTCACCAAAGAAGATAATACCACCCTTGCGTTGTAAAATTGTGATTTTTATTCTCTTCCCTTTGCATCTTTAATAGGGTGTAAAAGAACATAATAATAGGGTGTTTCTAAAAGTACATTATTTCACATATTGAACATAAAAATAGCTAACTATATATGGTACCTCGATACTTCTTAATTAGCTAGTCCCCATTTATATAACTTGCTATTGTAAGTTTGTAACTAAGATGTGGACATACATATTTACCATCGTCAATTCTTTTGCCTTTGATTCGGTTTTACATGTCATGAACCCTAAAAGATTTTTCCAACAAATAAATGTGCTCATATATATATATATATATATATATATATATATATATATATATTTATTGTCCTCTGCCTCCTTGTGCCATTCTCCCCTTGAGGTAAGTGACTAATGGCAGCCTCTCGTTCTGTGCCTTTTTCGTGTTATACAGCAATGGTGTTCCTGAGGCCGATGCATGGCCAATTACTCCCGGCCACCCACACCGGAGGTTACCTTGTGCTTCAAGGTTGAAAGGAGGGAAGCGTTCATCAAATGGGGCTGAAGTCATCCCAGTAGCCTTCAAATTCAGATAAGCCCCTGCCATTTAATAAGAACTCAAAAACATCAGTGTACTAAGTCGCGTCCAACGATATCCAAAAACTCCTCCGGTTCACATAAATCAAGCTCTAACAGATCGACTATATGATGAGGAATAGTGGGAGGGGGTTACTTCTATGGCCCTTTGAGCTGTGAACAGGGAATACGGGTGAATTTGGCAAGAATCTTGGCTAGTCGAGGCGGTTAATGCCACTTACCACCCTCTGCACGAACACTGCAAAAGGGCCGTAATACATGCAACCATCGTTCTCAAACGCCTGTTGGCACAGGGATTTCTGTCGGTGGGTCGTAAACTTCAAATACACCTCATCCCCTACCTTATATGATTCGTCCGCATTCTGTCATCTGCCCCGTTGCATAATCTGCTTGCAGTGTAGAGATTAGCCTCAACTCATCCTAGCATATACTCCCTCTCTTCAAGGAGGCTTCTAGGGAGTCCAATCGACCTGGTGTGGCCATGCATCAATCTCCAAGCTTGGTGGTTTCTCTCCAAAACCGTAATAAAAAGAGGATCCTTTGGTGAAGGAGTGAGGGGGGGGATGTGTTATGGAGGTATTCAACACACAACTAAGCCATTTAGCCCATTGATCTCGGGTTGACCCGACGACAAAACATCTCAAGTAAGTTTTGGGCTCTATTGACAATTTCAATTTGGACCGTCGTTTGTGGGTGGTGGGCCGTACTTCTCTGAGTTAGTCCCTTGCAATCGAAAAGTCCTTCCAAAAGAGGCTCATAAAGTCTTATCACGATCTGAAATAATGAACTCGGAACCCACGAAGCCGCACTACCTCGCGGAATGAATACAATCAGCCACCTTGAGTGCATTAAAGGGATGCAGAGTGGTAGAAATGGGCTACTTAGACAATCTCTCACAACCACCAATATAGTATCAACCTCCCTAGACAAAGGTAGCCCTCGATGAAAGTCCAGAAGATATACCTCCCAAATTGCTGTCCGGTAGTGGCAAGGGTTGTAGTAATCCGGCGGGGCCTTGTGAGACCAGCTTGTTGCGTTGGTAGACCACGCGTTGGCTTACATAACTCCCACATCGCTGCGCATTCTGGCCAAAAACATCTGCTGCATTCGAAGGTAAGCTTGATTTCCCCATCATGCCCACCCATCGGAGAGTCGTGATACTCGTGGAAAACGAAGTGATGAACTTGGATTTTTGGCAAGGCTACTGTCCCTGTTATGTCACAAACCTCCTATCAAAAAAGAGTGTTTCGGAACCTCTTCCCCCCCCCCCCTTATGCTTTCATGTAAGGATTGGAGCAAACTATCTTCCTTTTAAACTCATTCTCCAACTCTACCTATTCCATTTTTGAAAAGACTCAAACTCTGCAGTTGGACCTTGCCCCATCCCTCTAGAGAAGGCATCCGCGATCTCGGTTTGAAGCCCCCGGTTGTCTTGAATCTCAAAATGATCCATGAGTTTTCTCATCCATTGTGATATTCCCCACTACTTCTCGCTGTGAGTTAGAAAAACGACAAAACTTTGCTGATCCGTTCGTATAAGAAAACGTCTTCCCATTAGGATAATGCTTCATTCTCTACCGACAAACCCAATGGACATGGGTTCCTCTCTAAATCGATTTGTCACGAGCTGGACCCCTAGCCGCTTACTGAAAATACGCTATGGGATGGCCCTTTTTGCGTTAAAACGCTCCCACTCCATAACTGAGGCGTCCAGTTTCATCACAGATTCTTCCTGGCAAATTCGGCATAGCTAAAACAGAGGCAGTTGTATGGCAGCCTTATAAGGCTTATAAAAGGGCTTGTGGTAGCCTCTTCCGACCACGCCTAGCTGCCTTTTTAATGGGCGTTAAAGGGGCTGCGATCTGCAGAATATCGTGCACAGAACTTCCGGTAGTAACCTGTCACGCCCAAAAAACCAGCGTAGGCCTCGCTGATTTTCTTAGGAATTCGGCATTCCAATATGCCCGAACCTTCTCCTCATCCATGGAGACCCCCTTCATCGAGATCCAATGTCCAGAAGCCACCCTCCATTTTACCAACTCACACTTTTATAAGTTAGATAAAGTTCAGTTTTGATGAGTTTCGTCGGACCAATTTACAAGCTCATATTGTTCATATTCATTTGACTGTATGAAATTAAAATATCATCAAAAAAATACTACGACAAACCTCAGGTAGGTAAGGCACGAAATACCTCGTTATTAAATGAATGGAAGTTGGCGGAGCGTTAGTGAGTCTGAAGGACAGACTAGGAACTGTAGTCTGGCGTTTTGTGAGTCCGCGAAAAGCTGTCTATGGGACATCCTCCTCCTTGAACCAGAATCTGGTTGATTTTTCCTATTTGAGGTCAATTTTGAAAACACCAGGCTCCTCCCAACTCGAGTCCAAGAGGCTCATTGATCAATCGGTATAGGAAATTTATCGTGGAACCGTTTCTTGTGACGAGCAGATAATCCACGCAAAATCTCAAGAAATCGTCTTTTTTCTTACCAATATACCGGCCGTAAAAGGGATGGTGAGGGTTCGTATGATCTTCGCCTCGAGCATCTCGCGAATCAACTGACTCAATTTCAGTTTGATTTGGTGATTGGTGGGTAGCATAAGGCCGTACACTGATTGGTCGCTGCCCCCCTTTAGTGTGAATGGCATGCTCACTGACCACGAAGAGGGTGGCAGCTCTGTGGGCATGTTTATTGCACCGCTTCATGTTCTTTCAGCAGATCCGCGAGGTATGTAGGCGGGGTGGGGGCTGCCGCGCTTGCTCTTCTTCCCTCCCTCAACTCGGTTCAATTCCACAAGGCAACCCCACGCCCCTCCTTGCTTAAATTTGTTGATCATGGCCTTAAGCTGAAATTTGGGTCGATTCTAAGGCGGGATCACCAGTCAATGGTCACGTATTCCGACGACTGTGAATTCTGACGTTGAGTTTTCAATTTGTTGAATCGAACCCAACTTTTCCAAACATTGAATGCCAAGGATATGTCTGTATGTACCCAAATTAAGTGGAAGGAAGTCTTCCACAATCGTCACACCCCGTTCAAATTCACTCGTATCCCCTTACTCACGCCACTGCCCTTCACCGGTCACCATTCAAGTGACACGCAAAAATTACCTCCTACTTCCCACCTGTGAATTTTGGCCTCGTCGATAGTGTGTGTAAATAAAGTTAAGGTGGCCCCGGAGGTCAACCCATAACCCCCGATGATCGACCCACCATTCCTCGTAGCTTCATGGTCCTTGGATTAGTTAGTCAACCCCACTACGCGAACGACAAAGGGAACACCTCCAACATCAGTCTCGACCTCCCCGGGTCCTCTTACTCCCGTACGCTCCATCATGCCACCAAGAAGGACGCTCAGGCTCCTTCCTCTTCATTCATGTCCTGCATTCACGCCGCTCACAAATACAAAAACAAAAGTATCGTTGATCTAGCTCCTGAAATCGCATCCGGTGCAAACGTCTAGTGTTTGTCAGGTATTGTGGGATTATTAGTGGAATGTGAGTAATTATTTTAAGGGGTGGTTTGTAAGATTAACAAAAGCTTGTGATTCATTTGGTGTGGCCCAACTTTTCCTAGGCCCCTGCTATTAGTTCTCCATGGAGTGTGATGAGTGTGGGCACCTAAGTTTTATATTAGAGAGAGCAAGGTTTGCGGCTGAATAGCTCCCTGCCAATTCCATGGCTCCTCTACAATTAATGGGTTCATCACTGGACTTCCGCCTTCACTTCGTCTTCAGAGCCATTTATAAAATGCCCCAGCATCACACTATTCGGCACATTCCTCAAGCACGGAGTGGTGTTCTCTATAAACTTCCGGCGGTATTTCTCCACCGTGGGATGTTTGAGTAACGCGAGAATGGTCATTGCAAGCGTCCTGCATTCGCCACGACTCTCGCATAGACTAGTCGAGTACCCACATGTCTAAGGTCAAGACCACCCTCTAAAATGGCCGCCCCTTTTATTTTCCCATTGGAAACACTTTAGAGGCGGAACCATCCAATCGCGATAACGGGACCTAAATTGTTCTTCTTATGTAACCATAGGAAATCAAAGTACCTTTG
Source organism: Suaeda aralocaspica (assembly GCA_016808085.1). Lineage (NCBI taxonomy): Eukaryota > Viridiplantae > Streptophyta > Magnoliopsida > Caryophyllales > Amaranthaceae > Suaeda > Suaeda aralocaspica. The sequence continues at coordinate 453,700 of PYUH01000775.1, forward strand.
GCTCGTGTTACAATCCAATTACCGGGGTCAACACCCTCGAAAAAAGGGATTCCACATTCGGTGCCTCCAAGCGGTCCTCCTCCACCGCTACCCATCAATCCCTTTCATGCCTCTTCTCGACCCTCCCAATCCCCTTTCGTCGTCAAGATAACCCTTTCTCTTCTAAGTCCTGTTGGTGCTTTGCTCCACATTCTGCCGTTCCATTGGTGACTTGTAAGCAGACTTTCTTGTCCTTACGCTGCTCGGCCAAACATTAAGTTCCTCCCTTAACTTCTCTTAAGTTGGCTCGTTCCAATTGCTTTTTTGGACATTTGTTGTTCCCGGAATCTTTCAATTATCCCTTCCAAACGTGCGGGTGGTGGAGGCTAGGCCTCGTCCATTCGCTTCCTTTCCTCCTCAATGCATGGGCTTATCCGTGAAGCGGCTATACCACCCTTGTGATGGCATTTACATGCAGCCCGAACTCTCATCAATCGAGACGAGGTGTGCCTCTAGCGAGGTAATCCTCTCTAAGGCTTCCGCCGCTGCGGAGCTAGTAGTCACCATGATCGTACAGCTCTGATACCAAGTGTAATGTACCAGAATTTGCTACTCAATAAAATAATTGTAATCTAATAAGGAGATGAATATGAAGAGCTAGCAAGCTTAGTTTGATTAATGATTGAAGGATTTGGATTACAAGATAGATGGCTTTAGGCCATGCTCTCTAAGCAACTTGAGGTTGCAAACTCTCAAAAGTTCATACAACTCACATGACACTTCTAAGACTCAATCTCTCAAATAACAAAATACAACGCAAGGTTTAGGTACCATTGCTGTTTGGTGAATAAAGGAATTACATTGGTAAACGGTACTTGCTAGATTACTCTTAATTAGCTTAATGTTTTAGAGATCTAGTCCCCATCACGTTCTTTTGTCTCCTTCTTCTGCTTTATTGTCCTCTGCCCTTGTGCCATTCTCCCCTTGAGGTAAGTTGACTAAGCAGCTCTCTGTTCGCTGCCTTTTCGTGTATACACCAGCAATGGTGTTCCTTGAGGTGATGCATGACAAACATCAAACTCATAGATGAATTTGATACATTTAATCCTTTTAGATTGTCTTTGATTTCCAAAAATTTTCAAAAAAAAAATCCTTTTGTATTCCTAAATGGAACCTGCTATTTTGATCTGGTTGTAGTCTCCTTTGTGCAATAAATGAGTTTTTATCTTGGTAGAACTGTTTTAAGTTATTTCCTCAAGCTTGAATTGTGGTTTTTTCTGATCCTATTATGTTGCTTGGATCTAGAAACGTCCTAAAGAGTGTTTTTTTCCCTGAGGCATAAAGTTTGGGTTTTATCTGTTTATCATGGAACACGAAAAGCATCACTAATTTGAAGCACTTTGTGTGTTTGGAAGCCAGGAAAATCGATTTTCCGTCTTGTGAAGCCAGGAAAAATGATTTTCCTCTTTTTTATTAATTATAATTTTTCCATCTCACATGTATACACCAACGTGATGCAAGAGTCCAGTAAATAATTATGCATTTATTTAGGTGATATAGAATGTCATGAATAACTAGTGAGATAAAGTTTTTGTTAGATTGGCAGTAACAATTGGCTGTTATGTGTCGTTGTCGTAATATAGTTAAGCTTTCCCCCCTTGTGTTTTCGTGCGGACCATGTAAAGATTATGTTGTCTGTAAGAGCCTAAGAGGTAGAATGACATGTGTGTGGACATGTAGATCGAGCAAAAGGTTAGTGAGGTTGAGCAATTTTACTGAACAGCAGTAAAAAGCCAAACAAACGCCTCAAGGTGGTTCAGCCTCCAAGGACAAAGACAAGGATAAAGAAACATGCTGCTCAAGAAAAAAGCAGCAGGAGGCTTGCAACAAACAGGGAAGCAGCTGCTCAAAGAGAATGAGGAGTGATGCGCCAGTTTGGGAAAATATTACACAGGTGGCTATATCTATGCTTCTTTTCCAAATGTTGTCTTTGTGAAATAATTCTTTCTGCACTGTGGACTCTAAAATATATCAGTACTAGCTTTGTACATTTTGCTTATGTTCTAAAGTTTTTCATCTGTGCCCGCAAATTTAAGGGAATCATATTTTATTTGTGCTGATGATTCACATTCTTTTCTCATTGTTTAGATCACTCAACACAGTGGGCCTGGCCATTATGGAACCTTGTAGATGTCAAAGGCTTGGTTTGCATGATTACTATGAGGTGAAACTTATCCTTTCTCATTTTAATTATAATGCAATAAGATATTTTAGGTTTTCATGCTCTTGGTTGGTATCCATGAAAAACGCAACCTTGCCTTCCTCAAATCTTCTGTTTGACTTGTGTGGTTAAGGTTTGGGGTACTGGGTATTGTCTTTGTATATGATGTTTTTGTCCTAAAGGAATTATCATTCCTGCATAGCAGTTTAGGTTGTGTGCGTTTATGTTACTTGGCTGTATGGCTGTTAATTCTACCTCCTAAAGTTTGTATTTCCTATCAGATTATTGAACAAACTATGGATTTGGGTACGATAAAGAAACAAATGGAAGCTAAGGATAATGGTGGCTTATAAGAATGTACGGAAATTTGTGCTGAGTGAGGTGGTTTTCAAAAATGCGATGAAATAATAAGATGAAAAGATGATTTTCATGTCATGGCCAAAAACTGTGAGCAGTTTGAAGAAAAGTGGTTGCTGTTTTCCCTAAAGTTGCAGAAGAGGTGAGATTCTACTCTTCGAGCTTATCATATAACCAACCATTTTCTTCCTTTTTTCTGAGCTCACATAGTTGTTTTATGTTTATGGCTGCATTGTATATTATTACTCCTCACCTTTGTAACAAGCAGGTTGCTGTTGCAGGAAAAAAAGCAAAAAGAAGAGGAATCTGAGGGCAGCTTAGTATGCAACTAGCTCAAGAGGGCTACATATGCCAAAATGGCGAGGGACATAAGCAACGAGGTTGGTTTTCTTGATTTTCTACTCAGAAAAAAGGTGTTTCTTTTCTCGTGTTAAGACTCTCTTTCTGGAACCAGGCTATCTATGGAATGCCATGGAACCCTTTCGTTGCCCTTCTTTTAAAGTAACAAAGCCTTTATTTTTCTGTTCTGCTGCGTGCCAATATAAACATGTTGTATCAGATTTAAGCCAGAATTATAATTCGTAACGATGCTCTCGAATATCCATATACTCACTACGCAAGATTTGAGGCCCCCTTTCAAAATATGTGGGCCGTCACTAAAAAATAACCCTCAACAATCTTGATTCTTTGTCCCATACCAAAAGATTGCAAGTTGGTGAGATTGCCACAAAACACGAGGATACGGTACGGCAGTATACAGATGTTTTAGCAGATCTTAAAAGATTTATTTGGGGAAAAGGCCCTATTTTAGAATCACCTTAAAAAATAACCTAATCAAGTAATCACCAAGGTGACTATCTATGGTTGTTTCTTTTACGATTCCTTGTGGAAATTCTACTGGTGTACTTAGTGCAAAAGAGTGGGAAAAAAACCTCAAACATTGCTGTACTCTAGCCTTAGGTGCTTCCGATAGGCCTTTGATATTCACCCTGCACATGTAGGCATGTCACAAAAGGATTTCAAGCATATCAATATGATAATTTTAAACACATTAGGCAACCATTGTCAAGCTCTTAAGACCGTGGATTTTTGTAATGCTTCTAAGTTTAAGAGACGATCGATATTAACTGAAATATAGTATCATGTTTATACTGCTCAAATACCATTTTCAATAGAAAGCCTGTCTAAATGAAGGTTCTTACATCTCTTAGTCTTTTCCATTTGGTAATCAATATTTGATTTTGGTAATGAGATGAATTGTATGTGTTTTTGCAAGGAAATTAAATCCCGATACCGATGCCCATGGTTTAAATACTTATCCCCTACCCTTAGATTGTCTCATAAATTTTAATTCTTATAAGACCACCTTTAGAATGATAGATCATGGATGAAGGAAAAACTTACAAAGAAATAGGGAACTAAGGATGTTTTAGGGTGAATTATCATTAAGGCCATACCACAGACAATTGGCATAAAACTTTCCTGACAAATTCATTGGGAAATTGATTTTCATTACTTCATTATATACTAGCGACCAATTGAGCTGCTAAAAAAAATGACACTTAGTATCATTCATAATACTAATAATTCAGCATTTTTTTTTTTTTTTAAAAAAAATTAGTTTTATTCTTAACCACTCCCTTTCCTCTTGTCCTTCATTTTCAGCTTTTGAGGCAGCACACATACCTGGAAGAGCTTAGGAATCAGCTGGTTCAAAGGTGCAGGTATATGATGATTGCTCTTCTATATGCCATTTTAATTGCATAACCTATAAAGGATTCTGGTTTAGAAAAGATGCTCATCTCATCTGTGGCATAATGGCATTTGCAATTTTAAAACAAGTTCTTTGGAACAATTCATTTAGGGTTGGTTGTTTGGTTGTAAAAACATTTTCGGATGAAAAATAGTTTACATGGAAAACCTTTTACAGTGGATCACACATTTCATGAAGAATTTCCAGTGTTTGGTTGCATGTTAAAATGATTTTACATTTTACTCATTTTTCATTGTGAGGGAAATATGTTTCCTTCCAAGTGTGACGAACATGGTGGAAAATGGTTGTCACCCCAAGCTTATAGATTGTAATATTTACTCCAAACCAAACAATGTAAAATGGGAAAACAACTTTCAAGGAAAACGTTTTACACCTACCAAGTGGACCCTTAGGGATTAAATGGAAATTAAGGCTGTAGACATGTTCTACTCTACTAATTAAGGCTGTTGGAGGCTCTACAATTTATCAAAGATTTCAAACATTCACTTTTATGCAGCTTATTATATTCATAAAAATTGTGTATAGCATACAGCTTGAAAAAATGCATTGGAATATATCTACCAACTTAAACAAGATTACACATGATGAAATTACATGTTTGGCTATATGAACAGAAGTACAGAACGAAGAATAGATTGAATGAAATAATATTTTGTGTATTCGTAGGAGCTTTATAAAGGGAGTTTTGAGCTCTCACGAGCTCTCTGTGAGAAATCTGAGAGCTTTGTAAATTTCCTTGATGTAGGGTGTTTGTTTGTTTGCTCTAATTAATGCCCTGGTATTTTGTCCAATTTCAGGAAAATGTCAAACAGAAGAAAAAGGCAGCTTGGCTCAGCCCTCAAAGGCTTTCCCCAGACGATCTCAATAGAGCTTAGATATTGTTGCCCAAGCAATCCTGAGTTTGTACCCAATGCTGAGTGGTTGGACCTGATATAGATGCTCAGGTATTTTAATTTCACTTTTATCCTTCAATGCCTCATTTTTTAATTTTAGCTGGCATACATTGTCAGATCTAGTTTGTAGATGTCACATGACTTAAAGTAACATGAATTGATGTTAATTCATACAAGCATCGGACGGACATTATAGGATCATGATTTTTTTTAACTGGATTTCAATTGCAGACGGAACCACATTATGGGAGGCTAAAATTTTGTGAAAGATGCATGCAGCGCAGGGCAAGCCCTGCTGCAAGCATGGGTGGCAACAACAACAATATGACAAACAACGAAAAACAATTAATGCCAACAATAATTCGAAACGAAAGAGAGAGATATGCATGCATCTACTCAAGACCACCAATAAGAAAAGCAAAAAGGTAGCCTCTTGATTGAGCTGTACATGAAGGTCCGTAGAATTAAGCTTAGTTAATCTGCAAGGCTAACTGTTTATAACTCCTACATACTATCTGAAGGAACTATTGTAAAATTATTGTATGGTTATTCAAATAAAGTAGAGTTTATTGGTTGAATGAAGTTAAGAAAGGAAAATCATTTTCGGTAGAAAACACTTTCATCAAGGAAAATAGAATTTGAAATTCACTTCTTTGTTTGGTAAGGAAAATGGAAGTGAACAAGAACATTGAGATGGCTAGAGGCCAGTCTTGAGTTGTGACATTATATTGGCCCTTTGTTTTACTTTCTAGCTTGTTTTAGCCTCTTTGGTAGTGGAAAACTTGAGGACTTCATGTAACACTGCAAGCATGACAGAAGTGGGCCAAGTTGAATAATGGATTTAGGAGTAATCAATTATTCCTATTTTGTAGTATCTGTAGAGACATCTAATAAATTGGAACGATACCGGAAAGATTGGTATGACCTCTGCGTAAGGATGAACGCACAAATCATTCCCAGTGATGCCAAAACATTTTGGTGGTAAAACCTAGAGCTTATCATGCCTTAGAAAGTCATCTAAGCCCTAACAACAATCAAAATTTAAGCAAAATATATTATAATTTAGGTTAAATTTGCAGAAAACGTCACAAATTTTACGGATATCACGAAATAGAATAAATAAAAAGAAAAAGAAATTATAATCAACAATTCAAGTCTCAAATAATTACATAAGCTAGCACCTAAGTCATGTGAGAGATTAGTATGTGATATGAATTACTTTTTAAGTGGTAATTAGATTATGAAATTATTTGGTAGTTGATATTGCAATGAAAATTAGCATATAATCCTCATTTGTCCACTAGCAAGTGTTTGATTTCCAATTAGTTGTTCACCATTTGATTAGCCAAAAGTAAGAACACTTTTCACAATCAAAATTTCCACGTGCAAAAGGCAATGTAGAGATCTAATCAAGTTAATGACGTTTAATTAACTTTAATTAATTGATTTAAGCTGCCAAAATCAGGGTGTCAAAAGAATTGTTCCAAAACATCCTATTGTTCTTGCTTACTTTTTTAAAGACTGACCATTTGTTGGTGGGCTCGATAAAGATCAAAACCTTTTCACTTGTTGAATTCTTCTATAAGCCCATCTGACCCAAATGAAAAGCCCATTTCCTTGGACTCAAAATTTTTTTTTAAAGGGTGTTTTTCCTACCAAAAGAATTTCAAGTGTACTCCATGCTAGTTTTAATGTATTTGATTTGTTTAGTCCTTACTTCAATTCTATAAATGGTGGTAGTTTGTGGATATGTCGAACCAAACTATATACAAACAAATAAAAACCCCTATTAATTACAAATTTACAATGTGTTACTCAAAGACAAGATAAAACAATTATAAATGGACAATCGAAAGACCTCTTCAGAGTACGTAGGGTCTTTCAACACCTTTTCGGCACCATGGATACTTAAGTACTTAACCTATCACTAGAGGTCGTCATCGGCAACAAGGTGGTTCAACCAAACAAGAACCTCAATTTAAGTTTCAACTCAAAACCAAAACATGAATTAGACCTATAGAATGATTATTGATACTAATTAAATTATTATATTGTCATATTTAGCTGGTATGAAGTAACAACTACACATTTACAACTAAATTCCATGTAGTAGTATATTAATACACATTGTACATGATCTTAAAATCTAATCCGAAGATATAGAAAAAAAAAATGTCATGGAATTAGCTAGCTAGCACGTTTAAGGGGGGCAAAATTGTCAAAGCTTTTACAAAGCATGACAGAACTCATGTGATTACCACAGAAATTTTGGCCTATTACTTCTAATCTTAGAATGTCTTTAATATATTTAAACCCAAAAAATGCACATTCCTAATTATCTTCTTAATACTTACAATTTTAATTAATTTAAGTAATTCTTCTAATATTTCCCTTTATGATTTTTGTTGTCCAATCACAATTTGACAATCGTATCAAAGCTGGCCATTTCTTGCCCATTCTAATTAAGCCTTTCTTAACGGCTACTTGATTTCTAATGACTTTCAAAATTCGTATTTTTGATTAGAACTCCTAGTTGATTCTTTTGTTTGAGTATATTAACTTGAAATTTACACTTTTTTTAATCATGAATTTCGCCATTATGGTATTAAAAAAATTGTCTAAATAGGGATTAGGATATCCAATTGTAATCTTTAATTTGTAATCATCCCTTTTATGACATGTTTCGAATAAGAGAGAACAATCTTTCCGAGATCGCCTAAAATCTTGTTATCATCTCTTTTAAGGCATTTTCACCCCAAATAGCTTGGTCTGGGTCATATTTTTACCATATATAAGAGCAACCTGAAATTTTGGCAATTTTTTCTGAGACACTAAAACCCCTAAAAAACATGTATAATAGCCTTTGATTGAGGCCTCCGGGAGGGATGCACCGGGCTACGTCGTTTTTGCCCTGTTTTTTTACCACGTGATATGGACCACCAAAAGACTCCTCACAATCGATTTCGACCTCTAAAGACCTATTATCATCTGCCTTATAGTTTTTTTTTTCCGGAGAGGAAAACACTGTTTTTCGAGAATCGACAAAATACTTTGTCATATGTCAAAATTGTTCAACTCTTGCACTTGGAGCATAACCTTGTTATACCTTCCATTTGTGATTTTTCTATTGCAGAAGTCATGGATAGATTCGATATTTTATGCATAAATTTAAATTAATTATAAATAACCTACAACATTACTTACAGAAAATTATGATAAATTACAAATGAAAAGTCAAAAGAGTAGAAATAACAAATAAATGGAGGGAGGGGGGGGGGCCCTTTAGAGTAGGTCAGATTAACTCAGTTCAAATTGGTACGTTATAAACTTGGAATACGATGAAGCTTTTTATTTTCTTTTTGGCTGCTAGGAAGCTACAGAACAGGTGGGAATCGATTATATAATATTCGAAATCAAAAGAGAAAACATCTTAGTATATAACCAGCTAAGCTATTTTTTAAAGATTGTATATCACTATTACGGAATATTATATTCACATATTATATAATTACGATCACTAATTATACAACTATTTTTTTTTTTGGTGCTAGGGAGCCACAAGGGCAGAGATGAGAATCGATCCCAGGACCTCCTAGAATCGAAAGGGAAGCTTTACCACTTGAACTACCCCTCACTCTCACTAATTATACAAACTATAAACGATCAAAATTAGTGTATAAATATCTATAATATATCATAAAGTCAAAATGCATTCGAGACATACGTACTCCTCTAGCATATGCAACACATTCACATAAATAAGTAGCTAATGCGTTCACATGACATGAATCCCTAATCTAGTGACATGTGAGCTACAACTGTAATTGATATTAGACAATCACCTCAATAATTAAAACATTATGATATTAATTAGACGAGTAATGATTACAAAGCTTGATACGAAGTATAATAAGATCTTATTAAAGTATATACGAGTATATATTAATAACAAAGAGATATAGTTATGTAGAAAAACCCATGAATTATATTTTTTTTTGTAACAAGTTTATCCAGTTACAGAGTATATGATGAAGGTAAGAACGTTAATCACAGTATTTAATGGTCTTCTCATGAACTCATGATTGTAGACATGTTTTTGCTCCTTTGAAGTGACACTAGTATATTTATTTGACATCTGTTTTTGTTTTAGATGCAAGCAAGCTATATTACACATGATGTAGTTTTATGTTTTTTTGTGATTCACTGCATTAAAAAAAAAAAAAATCTCTATTAAATCTAAATCAGAAGTTTTAAAAAATTAATTGTATATCAGCTATTAATCGGGGGTAGTATTGTAGTTGTAATAGTAGATGAAATGTACAAAAGACATAGTCTGAAGATACGGATAATAAATCTTTATGACCCATTGGATAGATGGCTAGTAGACACAAACAGTTAAGACTAAGGCCCTGTTCTCCTCGTCTTATTTTTACTTATTTTCAGCAAAAATAAGTTCAGTTCAGCAAAAATAAGTTCAGATCAGCAAAATAAGTTCAGTTCAGCAAAAATCAGTTTCAATCCTTAATAAATTGTTAATGATTTCAGCACAAAAATAAGTCCAGTTCAGCAAAAAAGGTTCAGATAAGTAAAAATAGTTCAGTTCAGCAAAAATAAGTTCAGATCAGCAAAAAATAAGTTTAAATAAGCAAAAATAAGTTGAGGAGAACAGGTTTTTTTAAAAAAAAAAGTTGAGGAGAACAGGGCCCTATTATGTGATTGAGCTGAACTACGTATTTAAGTGTACATTAGCAGTAGATCACTTACATATTTGGTTAATCACGAAATATCAACAATCCCCTAATTTTCAGATAAATATGAAGTACAAATAAAGAAGCACTAATCAAAACAATTCAACTCATGCAGATAGTACTATCGAGTGAAAAGTATTATATACCCCTATGATCCGTTTTTCTTAGTTGAAAACAAATGATATTTTATATATTACAAAAAATACTCATTGTTTGCAACTAAAAAAACGGAGGTAGTACATATTAGAAATCAACGGATCAAAAATTAAACAAATAAATAAAAGTTGGACTTTTTTTATTTTTTATTTTTAATAAAATCAATTGAAGTAGAATAAGTGTTAGCTTCCACAGATCCACTTTAAGGTGCATAAGCTTACCTTTCAATCTACTCCCATTTATTAGCATATGGTTACTTACTTACTTTAACATATATATGCATTAAATTAAGGAATGGTTCTATAGGACGAACACAAAAACACACTACAATTACTATAAAAATTGAAGAATTTATTGTGCAACTCATATATATATATATATACACACATAGCACATGACAAGTTATAAGTATTGGTGGGCGTCATGTTCCTTGAAGCAACATGATGATGACTTTCAAATCTTGTGGACTCGATTTCAACAAACTTTCTTCTACTTACCAAATGAAATTGCTTTATGTGGTAAGCCAAAACAATTAAAGGTTTGACAAATGTGTCTATATATGATGATTGTGAGCTATATTTTATATTTAGGGTTCTTTTTCTCTTCATTTCACTTCGCGGCTCGTTAACTTTGTTTGTTGATCCTTTGATACAGAAATCGATCTTATTAGAGAGGAAGGGCATCAGTGGTAGATGTAGACACTCAGTATGAAAAGGCCCAAGACGGGAACGATATAGTACCGAAGGTAAAGGACAAAAGGATCCTCCTATATACGACCCTCCGCCCCCCTTCCCGACGGAACCCTGAATCCGGATCCCCATAAAGGCTCGCCCATAGACTTTCCATTGTGGTCCATTGGAAGGGACACGTCCTGCGAACCCCGTGAAAAAAGGTCGGAATGGGCGGGAGATAAAACCGCCACAAGACTTGTGACAAGCCCTCCTTAACCGAGATACGCAGGATCTTCTTATCTATCCCATGACCCAACAACAAGAACAAAAACCCACCCATGATGCCTTTGTGAATCTGTCGATGCTGGAGATAATTCGACTCGAGACTTCACCCTCAGACTCCGGAGCCGACGCCAAAAACCTAAAACCAGACAACAACAGGCCACTCATGGGAGCATGGCTGACAGCGAGAGAGTTCAAAGGCACGACTGCCAGATCCCGAACGTGGCCGATACGGCTCATGGCATATGAGGAACGCGGGGTTTAGGCCGCTCAGCTCAGACGAGTATGAGATGATTCCCCCTGGCGTCCTTGTCGACTCCCACCCTCCCCCGTCCTTTGCCGAAAAAATCCCAGGGAAAACGAGGGGCGGGGGTGCATATCCCTCACCGGAAGGTGCACGGGACAGGGAGGACCGTTAGGAAAGCAGACATGGCCTGATTGTGTTGCCATGTGCCAAATCTCACTGAAAGGCGATAGCGCGGAAAGAGAGGCAACATAACGCAGAAACCATCCCTAAGAAATACGATTAAGAATCTACATACCATCTACCCAAAAAAGCGCATTGATGGCGGTGCTGACAAGGAATCTCCCCACGTAGGAATTGTGACAAAAGTGAGGCTCGAATGAGGCCAGCGAAAGGGCCAGGACTCTACTAAATACGACGGTATCCACATAGGAAAACTGAGAATATAAGAGGTAAAACGTCGGGATAACAGGTACGGGAAAGCCGACAGAGATGCGTATTCCCTCTGGGGGAATACATTGCAGGGATTTTTACCATTAAACGGATAAGAATCCGGGACCGTAAGAAACGAAGGTCGGAGTGTCCGCAGAGACAACATTAAGAAGAGGAGGCAGGGAAAGACAACATCACCGGTCCAACTAAATGGGCGGAACATGCGTATTGAGGGACGGCGTTCAGGAGTCAGAAAAAGAAAAACTACAGACATCGATATATGGAGAAAAAAAGGGAAGAGAGGATAATGGAAAGAGTAGGGACACATAAGACGCCAAGAATCCGGGGGTGGATTGCAATAAAAAAAATCACGGAAATTCCTATATAATTTTAATAGTTATTCCAAATAATACCAAGTAAAATACTGTAAAGTGATCGAGCATAATTATTATATTACTTCGTATATGTTGATCCCAAATTAAATACTTGCATTGAATTAAGGGGATTATAGTGTTGTTATCGTCTAAGTAGTTGCAAAGACAAACATCTAATACTGGTATGGTTTTATTGGATACCATTTTAATTAAATTAATGCCTAATTTATTTCATTGGGTTAATATATTTCCTAACCGTACATCCAAAAACTTATATTAAAGATAGGCGTAATGATAACGAAAAAACAAAAAAGGTCCTTAGCATGATGGGTAAATATAAGTTAGAAATGTACCCTTAGTGTATACCATATATCTGAAAATTTTTTAGAAGAGGTACATTATACCAATAATCGTATAAAATTGTTAGAAATAATGTCACGGTCATTATCATTTTGGATTAAATTTTCCAACTGTATTTTAATTTTTGTCCCAGTAATATTTTAAAACATAAGTGATACCATTTTATTATAGTTATTACCAAACATTACGGATGTCGTCCTTATAAGTAATTTAATTAAACTAGGCGTTGATGTACAGTTCGAACTCTTTCAACCACTAAATATATAATTGCATATATATATATATATTATATAGCATTATATATAAATACAATAGGAGTGAGATAAGAAATTGCATGTGTTAGCACGGAGGTCAAAGAGGACCAGAATATGGGTACTGGTGCTTACAAAAGATCCCCTCCACACTAATACATGGCAGGAGAGCAAGAAACTCAAAGGAGTATTATGAACTTGATGTTGAGTTTACACTCCAAAAGCCACCTAATATGAACAGCATAGATAAATGAAACAAAGCTGGCAATTAAAGTGACTAGGGGATGGGTACCTCCTAGATTATTTATGAGACATGAACAACGAACCATTTATGACTTCATCCCAATTATGATACTATATAGTTATTATTAATGCATATTATCATAATAGATATATTTCATAATCTAATTTGATCATTTACGCTTCAATATTTAATGGCGATTTGGTGGTGGGCTAGTGAAACATATACCGAAGTATTATGATCTCAATACCTAACCTATTCAAACATTAATCTTCTTTATTTTACCATTGTGACGTACTATTACTTCACCAAATTACATACACAACAAAACTAATTTATGGGAATGTACCAAAGTATTGAGCTTACTGGACTATTCGTTTATTTACATTCAGAAGTCAT
>PYUH01000775.1:467106-534617 GCA_016808085.1 Suaeda aralocaspica
TTTTTTTTATTTTCAATATATATATATATATATATATATATATATATATATATATATATGACATTATGAATGTAAATAAACTGAATAGTCCATAAAGCTAAATACTTTGGTACATTCACCATAAATTAGTTTGTTGTGTATGTATTTGTGTGAAGTAATAGTACGTCCAATGGTAAAATAAAGAAGATTAATGTTGAATAGTTTAGTTACTTATATCATATATACTTCGGTATATGTTTCACTAGCCCACCACCCAAATCGCCATTAAATATTGAATCAGTAAATGATAAAATTAGATTATGAAATATATTATATTATGATAATATGCATTAAATAATAACATATATATATATATATATATGATGAAGTCATAAATGGTTCGTTGTTCATGTATAATAATTCTAGAGGTACCTCCTAGTACTTTAATTTGCTAAAGCTTGTTTTTATTTATATGCTTATATATTAGGTGGATATTATGGAGTGTAAACTCAACATCAAGTTATAATATTCTTTTGATTTCTTGCTCTCCATGCATGTTAGTGTGTGGGGATCCTTTGTAAGCAAGTAACCATATTATGGTCCATCTTTGATCCGTGCTAACACATGCAATGTCTCTATCTCACTCATAATTGTATTTATATATAATTATATATATATATATATATATATATTCAATTATATATTTAGTGGTTGAAAGATTTCGAACTTACATCAACCCTAGTTTAATTAAATTACTTATAAGGACGACATCGTAATGTTTGTAATAACTAATAATAAAATGGTATCACTTATGTTTTAAAATATTAATGGGACAAAAATAAATACAGTTGATAAATTTAATCCATAAATGATAATGACCGTGCATTATTTCTAACAATTTTATGATTATTGGTATAATGTACTCTTCTAAAAAATTTTCAGAATATATGGTATACAAGCTAAGGTACATTTCTAACTTATATTTACCCATCATGATAAGGACCTTTTGTTTTTCTTTATCAATTACTCCTATCTTTATATAAGTTGATGTACGGTATAGGATAATATATCTAACAACCAATGAATAAATTAAGCAGTAATTAATTAGAAAGGTATCCAATAAAAACATACCAGTATTAGATGTTTGTCTTTGCAACTAATTAGACGATAACACACTATAATCCCCTTAATTAAATTAAAGTATTTAATTTGAGGATCAACAATATACGAAGTAATATAATAAGTATGATCGATCACTTAGCAGTATTTTACTTGGTATTATTTTGGAATAAATAGTAAAATTATATAGGAATTTATGATTTTTCCTCCAAAAAATTAGGAGTATATTGAAATAGAGGGAAAGGATGCATCTAGTCCATGTTTGAAATGTATGAGTTGGGCGTTTACTACAGACAAGCATGGAACAATGGCATATGTATGTAAAGCCCAGCTTAGGTGTAGATGCCACCAATGATGTCTATACCTCGTGCCTGTTTCCAGCTGCCACATCATCTATTCCTTTCATAATTTACGTTGACTTTTATTTAATTTCATATTTTAATAACTTTAATATTATACGTGGCATATCATCTTAAGAGAACAATATAATGGTGTATTTTAGTTTTTATGGTCTATGTTGACTTTTATATCAAATTTATTTGACTATCTTATATTTACAATAATAAATTAATAATTACTGGAAAAAAAACAATTGATTTGTGCACTCCCTTCTCTCGATACTACATACCAATTAATATGCATCCTCCAATTAGAGCGAGCATTATATAGTTACATATTCATTGTGGAGTGTGGGTATAATCGCTCTCTATTTCTAACTCTGCCTATTTTTTATTTGTTTGCTTCTATTCTTTACCTGCTTTTCTAAAAAATTAAACTGGTTAATTACATGAAATTACTACCTCTAACTTTGAATTAGTCAACCTAACTTGTCCTTGAATGATTCGGGAGCAAGTTTTCTTAGTAATTACCTGACTAGCTAATAAGTAATCGATTTCTGTATCAAAGGATCACAAAACAAAGTTAACGAGACCGAGAAAGTGAAATGAAGAGAAAAGAACCCTAAATATAAGAATATAGCTCATCAATCATCATATATAGTACACTTGTCAAACCTTTAAATTGTTTTGGCTTACACACATAAAGCAATTTCATTTGGTAAGTAGAAGAAAGTTTGTTGAAATCGAGTCCACAAGATTTGAAAGTCATCATCATGTTGCTTGCAAGGAACATGAGCTCCACCAATACTTATTAAGCTTGTCATTGCTAGTGTGTGTATATATATATATATATGAGTTGCACAATAAATTCTTCAATTTTTATAGTAACATGTAGTGTGTTTTTGTGTTCTTCTATAAGAACAGACCATTCCTTAATTTAATGCATTATATATGTTAAAGTAAGTAAGTAACCATATGCTAATAAATGGAGTAGATTGAAAGGTAAGCTTATGCACCTTAAAGTGGGATCTGTGGAAGCTAACACTTATTCTACTTCAATTGATTTTATTAAAAATAAAAAATAAAAAAAAGTCCAACTTTTATTTATTTGTTTAATTTTTGATCCGTTTGATTTCTAATATGTACTACCTCCGTTTTTTTAGTTGCAACAAATGAGTATTTTTTGTAATATATAAAATATTCATTTGTTTCAACTAAGAAAAAACGGATCATAGGGGGTATATAATTACTTTTCACTCGATTAGTACTATCTGCATGAGTTGAATTGTATTGATTAGTGCTTCTTTATTTGTACTTCATATTTATCTGAAAATTAGGGGATATGTTGATATATTCGTGATTAACCAAATATGTAAGTGATCTACTGCTAATGTACACTTAAATACGTAGTTCAGCTCAATCACATAATTAGGCCCTGTTCTCCTCAACTTTTTTTTTTAAAAAAAACCTGTTCTCCTCAACTTATTTTTGCTTATTTAAACTTATTTTTGCTGATCTGAACTTATTTTTGCTGAACTGAACTTATTTTTACTTATCTGAACCNTATCAAATTTATTTGACTATCTTATATTTACAATAATAAATTAATAATTACTGGAAAAAAAACAATTGATTTGTGCACTCCCTTCTCTCGATACTACATACCAATTAATATGCATCCTCCAATTAGAGCGAGCATTATATAGTTACATATTCATTGTGGAGTGTGGGTATAATCGCTCTCTATTTCTAACTCTGCCTATTTTTTATTTGTTTGCTTCTATTCTTTACCTGCTTTTCTAAAAAATTAAACTGGTTAATTACATGAAATTACTACCTCTAACTTTGAATTAGTCAACCTAACTTGTCCTTGAATGATTCGGGAGCAAGTTTTCTTAGTAATTACCTGACTAGCTAATAAGTAATCGATTTCTGTATCAAAGGATCACAAAACAAAGTTAACGAGACCGAGAAAGTGAAATGAAGAGAAAAGAACCCTAAATATAAGAATATAGCTCATCAATCATCATATATAGTACACTTGTCAAACCTTTAAATTGTTTTGGCTTACACACATAAAGCAATTTCATTTGGTAAGTAGAAGAAAGTTTGTTGAAATCGAGTCCACAAGATTTGAAAGTCATCATCATGTTGCTTGCAAGGAACATGAGCTCCACCAATACTTATTAAGCTTGTCATTGCTAGTGTGTGTATATATATATATATATGAGTTGCACAATAAATTCTTCAATTTTTATAGTAACATGTAGTGTGTTTTTGTGTTCTTCTATAAGAACAGACCATTCCTTAATTTAATGCATTATATATGTTAAAGTAAGTAAGTAACCATATGCTAATAAATGGAGTAGATTGAAAGGTAAGCTTATGCACCTTAAAGTGGGATCTGTGGAAGCTAACACTTATTCTACTTCAATTGATTTTATTAAAAATAAAAAATAAAAAAAAGTCCAACTTTTATTTATTTGTTTAATTTTTGATCCGTTTGATTTCTAATATGTACTACCTCCGTTTTTTTAGTTGCAACAAATGAGTATTTTTTGTAATATATAAAATATTCATTTGTTTCAACTAAGAAAAAACGGATCATAGGGGGTATATAATTACTTTTCACTCGATTAGTACTATCTGCATGAGTTGAATTGTATTGATTAGTGCTTCTTTATTTGTACTTCATATTTATCTGAAAATTAGGGGATATGTTGATATATTCGTGATTAACCAAATATGTAAGTGATCTACTGCTAATGTACACTTAAATACGTAGTTCAGCTCAATCACATAATTAGGCCCTGTTCTCCTCAACTTTTTTTTTTAAAAAAAACCTGTTCTCCTCAACTTATTTTTGCTTATTTAAACTTATTTTTGCTGATCTGAACTTATTTTTGCTGAACTGAACTTATTTTTACTTATCTGAACCTATTTTTGCTGAACTGGACTTATTTTTGCTGAAATCATTAACAATTTATTAAGGATTGAAACTGATTTTTGCTGAACTGAACTTATTTTTGCTGATCTGAACTTATTTTTGCTGAACTGAACTTATTTTTGCTGAAAATAAGTAAAAATAAGACGAGGAGAACAGGGCCTTAGTCTTTAACTGTTTGTGTCTACTAGGCCATCTATCCAATGGGTCAATAAAGATTTATATATCCGTATCTTCAGACTATGTCTTTTGTACATTTCATCTACTATTACAACTACTAATACTACCCCGATTAATAGCTGATATACAAGTAATTTTTTAAAACTTCTGATTTAGATTTAATAAGATTTTTTTTTTTTTTAATGCATGAATCACAAAAAAACATAAAACTACATCATGTGTAATATAGCTTGCTTGCATCTAAAACAAAAACAGAATTGATCAAATAAATATACTAGTGTCACTTCAAAGGAGCAAAAACATGTCTACAATCATGAGTTCATGAGAAGACCATTAAATACTGTGATTAACGTTCTTAATACTTCATCAGATACTCTGTAACTGGATAAACTTGTTACAAAAAAAAAATTATAATTCATTGGTTTTTCTACATAAACTATATCTCTTTGTTAATTAATATATACTCGTATATACTTTAATAAGATCTTATTATACTTCGTATCAAGCTTTGGTAATCATTAACTCGTCTAATTAATTATCATAATGTTTTAATTAATTGAAGGTGGATTGTCTAATAATCAATTACAAGTTGTAGCTCACATGTCACTAGATTAGGGATGTCATGTCATGTGAACGCATTAGCTACTTATTTATGTGAATGTGTTGCATATGCTAGAGGAGTACGTATGTCTCGAATGCATTTTGACTTTAATGATATATATAGATATTTATACACTAATTTTGATCGTTTATAGTTTGTATAATTAGTGAGAGTGAGGGGTAGTTCAAGTGGTAAAAGCTTCCCTTTCGATTCTAGGAGGTCCTGGGATCGATTCTCATCTCTGCCCTTGTGGCTCCCTAGCACCAAAAAAAAAAATAGTTTGTATAATTAGTGATCGTAATTATATATATATGTGAATATGAAGTATTCCGTAATAGTGATATACAAAGTCTTTAAAAAAATAGCTTAGCTGGTTATATACTAAGATGTTTTCTCTTTTGATTTCAGAATATTATATAATCGATTCCCACCTGTTCTTGTAGCTTCCTAGCAGCCAAAAAAGAAAATAAAAATGCTTCATCGTATTTCCAAAGTTTATAACGTACCAATTTGAACTGAGTTAATCTGACCTACTCTAAAGGGCCCCCCCCCTCCCTCCATTTATTTTGTTATTTCTACTCTTTTGACTTTTCATTTGTAATTTATCATAATTTTCTGTAAGTAATGTTGTAGGTTATTTATAATTAATTTAAATTTATGCATAAAATAATCGAAATCTATCCATGACTTCTGCAAATAGAAAAATCACAAATAGGAAGGTATAACAAGGTTATGCGCCAAGTGCAAGAGTTGAAACAATTTTGACCATATGACAAAGTATTTTGTCGATTCTCGGAAAAAACAGTTTTTCCTTCTCCGGAAAAAAAAAAACTATAAGGCAGATGATAATAGGTCTTTAGAGGTCGAAATCGATTGTGAGGAGTCTTTTGGTGGTCCATATCACGTGGTAAAAAAACAGGGCAAAAAACGACGTAGCCCGGTGCATCCCCTCCGGAGGCCTCAATCAAAGGCTATTATACAATGTTTTTTAGGGTTTTAGGTCTCAGAAAAAAATTGCCAAAATTTTCAGGTTGCTCTTATATATGGTAAAAATATGACCCAGACCAAGCTATTTGGGGTGAAAATGCCTTAAAAGAGATGATAACAAGATTTTAGGCGATTCTCGGAAAAGATTGTTTCTCTCTTATTCGGAAAATGTCATAAAAGGGATGATTACAAATTAAAGATTACAATTGGATATCCTAATCCCTATTTAGAGCAATTTTTTTAATACCATAATGGCGAAATTCATGATTAAAAAAAGTGTAAATTTCAAGTTAATATACTCAAACAAAAGAATCAACTAGGAGTTCTAATCAAAAGATACGAATTTTGAAAGGTCATTAGAAATCAAGTAGCCGTTAAGAAAGGCTTAATTAGAATGGGCAAGAAATGGCCAGCTTTGATACGATTGTCAAATTGTGATTGGACAACAAAAATCATAAAGGGAAATATTAGAAGAATTACTTAAATTAATTAAAATTGTAAGTAATTATAGAATATAATTAAGGAATGTGCATGTTTTGGTGTTTAAATAATGTAAAAGACATTCTAAGATTAGAAGTAATAGGCCAAAATTTCTGATGGTAATCACATGAGTTCTGTCATGCTTTGTAAGAAAGCTTTGACAAATTTTGCCCCCCTTAAACGTGCTAGCTAGCTAATTCCATGACATTTTTGTTTTCTATATACTTCGGATTAGATTTTAAGATCATGTACAATGTGTATTAAATATACTACTACATGGAATTTAGTGTAATAATGTGTAGTTGTTACTTCATACCATGCTAAATATGACAATAATAATAATTTAATTAAGTATCAATAAATCATTCTATAGGTCTAATTCATGTTTTGGTTTTGAGTTGAAACTTTAAATTGAGGTTCTTGTTTGGTTGAACCACCTTGTTGCCGATGACGACCTCTAGTGATAGGTTAAGTACTTAAGTATCCATGGTGCCGAAAAGGTGTTAGAAAAGACCCTACGTACTCTGAAGAGGTCTTTCGATTGTCACATTTATAATTGTTTTATCTTGTCTTTGAGTAACACATTGTAAATTTGTAATTAATAGGGGTTTTTATTTGTTTGTATATAAGTTTGGTTCGACATATCACATAAACTACCACCATTTATAGAATTGAAGTAAGGACTAAACATAATCAAATACATTAAAACTAGCATGGAGTACACTTGAAATTCTTTTGGTAGGAAAAAACACCCTTTAAAAAAAAATTTTGAGTCCAAGGAAATGGGCTTTTCATTTGGGTCAGATGGGCTTATAGAAGAATTCAACAAGTGAAAAGGTTTTGATCTTTATCGAGCCCACCAACAAATGGTCAGTCTTTAAAAAAGTAAGCAAGCAACAATAGGATGTTTTGGAACAATTCTTTTGACACCCTGATTTTGGCAGCTTTAATCAATTAATTACAAGTTAATTAAACGTCATTAACTTGATTAGATGCTCTACATTGCTCTTTTGCACGTGGAAATTTTGATTGTGAAAAGTGTTCTTACTTTTGGCTAATCACAAATGGTGAACAACTAATTGGAAATCAAACAATTGCTAGTGGACAAATGAGGATTATATGCTTAATTTTCATTGCAATATCAACTACCAAATAATTTCATAATCTAATTACCACTTAAAAAGTAATTCATATCACATACTAATCTCTCACATGACTTAGGGTGCTAGCTTATGTAATTATTTGAGACTTGAATTGTTGATTATAATTTCTTTTTTCTTTTTATTTTATTCTATTTCGTGATATCCGTAAAATTTGTGACGTTTCTGCAAATTTAACCTAAATTATAAATATATTTTGCTTAAATTTTATTGTTGTTAGGGCTAGATGACTTATCTTAAGGCATGATAAGCTCTAGGTTTTACCACCAAAATGTTTTGGCATCACTGGGAATGATTTGTGCGTGTCATCCTTACGCAGAGGTCATACCAATCTTTCCTGTATCGTTCCAATTTTATTAGATGTCTCTACAGATACTACAAAATAGGAATAATTGATTACTCCTAAATCCATTATTACACTTTGGCCCACTTCTGTCATGCCTTGCAGTGTTACATGAAGTCTCAAGTTTCCACTACCAAAGAGGCTAAAACAAGCTAGAAGTAAAACAAAGGGCCAATATAATGTCACAACTCAAGACTGGCCTCTAGCCATCTCAATGTTCTTGTTCACTTCCATTTTCCTTACCAAACAAAAGAAGTGAATTTCAAATTCTATTTTCCTTGATGAAATGTTTTCTACCGAAAATGATTTTCCATTTTCTTAACTTCATTCAACCAATAAACTCTACTTTTATTTGAATAACCATACAATAATTTTACAATAGTTCCTTCAAGATAGTATGTAAGGAGTTATAAACAGTTAGCCTTGCAGATTAACTAAGCTTAATTCTACTGACCTACATGTACAGCTCAATCAAGAGGCTACCTTTTTGCTTTTCTTATTGGTGGTCTTGAGTAGAGCATTGCATATCTCTCTCTTTCGTTTCGAATTATTGTTGGCATTATTGTTTTCGTTGTTGTCATTATTGTTGTTGTTGCCACCCATGCTTGCAGCAGGCTTGCCCTGCGCTTGCAGTGCATCTTTCACAAATAATTTTAGCCTCCATAATGTGGGTTCCGTCTGCAATTGAAATCCAGTTAAAAAAAAATCATGATCCTATAATGGTCCGTCGATGCTTGTATGAATTAACATCAATTCATTTACTTGAAGTCATGTGACATCTACAATAACTATGATCTGACAATGTATGCCAGCTAAAATTAAAAAATGAGGCATATGAAGGATAAAAGGGAAATTAAAATACCTGAGCATCTATATCAAGGTCAACCACCTCAGCATTGGGTACAAACTCAGGATTGCTTTGGGCAACAATATCTAAAGCTCTATTGAGATCGTCAGGGGAAAGCCTTGTGAGGGCTGAGCCAAGCTGCCTTTTCTCTTCTGTTGACATTTTCCTGAAATTGGACAAAATACCAGGGCATTAATTAGAGGCAAACAAACAAAACACCCTACATCAAGGAAATTTACAAAAGCTCTCAGATTCTCACAAGAGCTCGTGAGAGCTCAAAACTCCCTTTATAAAGCTCCTACGAATACACAAAATATTATTTTCATTCATATCTATTCATTCTGTTCTGTACTTCTGTTCATATAGCCAGAACAATGTAATTTCATCATGTGTAATCTTGTTTAAGTTGGTAGATATATTCCAATGCATTTTTTCAAGCTGTATGCTATACACAATTTTTATGAATATAATAAAGACTGCATAAAAGTGAAGTGTTGAAATCTTTGATAAATTAGTAGAGCCTCCAACAGCCTTAATTAGTAGAGTAGAACATGTCTAACAGCCTTAATTTCCAATTAAATCCACTAAGGGTCCACTTGGTAGGGTGTAAAACGTTTTCCTTGAAAGTTGTTTTCCCATTTTACATTGTTTGGTTTGGAGTAAAATATTACAATCTAAAGCTTGGGGTGGACAACCATTTTCCACCATGTTCGTCACACTTGGAAGGAAAACATTTTCCCTCACAATGAAAAATGAGTAAAATGTAAAATCATTTTACATGCAACCAAACAATGGAAATTCTTCATGAAAATGTGTGATCCACTGTAAAAGGTTTTCCATGTTAAACTATTTTCATCCGAAAATGTTTTACACCAAACAAACAAACCCTAAATGAATTGTTCCCAAAGAACTTTGGTTTTAAAATTGCAAATGCCATTATGCCACAGATAGATGAAGCATCTTTTCTAAACCATAATCCGTTATAGGTTATGCAATTAAAATGGCATACATAGAAGAGCAATCATCATATACCTGCACCTTTGAACCAGCTGATTCCTAAGCTCTTCCAGGTATGTGTCTGCCTCAAAAAGCTNAAGCTGCCTTTTCTCTTCTGTTGACATTTTCCTGAAATTGGACAAAATACCAGGGCATTAATTAGAGGCAAACAAACAAAACACCCTACATCAAGGAAATTTACAAAAGCTCTCAGATTCTCACAAGAGCTCGTGAGAGCTCAAAACTCCCTTTATAAAGCTCCTACGAATACACAAAATATTATTTTCATTCATATCTATTCATTCTGTTCTGTACTTCTGTTCATATAGCCAGAACAATGTAATTTCATCATGTGTAATCTTGTTTAAGTTGGTAGATATATTCCAATGCATTTTTTCAAGCTGTATGCTATACACAATTTTTATGAATATAATAAAGACTGCATAAAAGTGAAGTGTTGAAATCTTTGATAAATTAGTAGAGCCTCCAACAGCCTTAATTAGTAGAGTAGAACATGTCTAACAGCCTTAATTTCCAATTAAATCCACTAAGGGTCCACTTGGTAGGGTGTAAAACGTTTTCCTTGAAAGTTGTTTTCCCATTTTACATTGTTTGGTTTGGAGTAAAATATTACAATCTAAAGCTTGGGGTGGACAACCATTTTCCACCATGTTCGTCACACTTGGAAGGAAAACATTTTCCCTCACAATGAAAAATGAGTAAAATGTAAAATCATTTTACATGCAACCAAACAATGGAAATTCTTCATGAAAATGTGTGATCCACTGTAAAAGGTTTTCCATGTTAAACTATTTTCATCCGAAAATGTTTTACACCAAACAAACAAACCCTAAATGAATTGTTCCCAAAGAACTTTGGTTTTAAAATTGCAAATGCCATTATGCCACAGATAGATGAAGCATCTTTTCTAAACCATAATCCGTTATAGGTTATGCAATTAAAATGGCATACATAGAAGAGCAATCATCATATACCTGCACCTTTGAACCAGCTGATTCCTAAGCTCTTCCAGGTATGTGTCTGCCTCAAAAAGCTGAAAATGAAGGACAAGAGGAAAGGGAAGTGGTTAAGAATAAAACTAGATTTTTTTAAAAAAAAAAAAAAAATAGCTGAATTATGTAGTATTATGAATGATACTAAGTGTCATTTTTTTTAGCAGCTCAATTGGTCGCTAGTATATAATGATAGTAATGAAAATCAATTTCCCAATGAATTTGTCAGGAAAGTTTTATGCCAATTGTCTGTGGTAATGGCCTTAATGATAATTCACCCTAAAACATCCTTAGTTCCCTATTTCTTTGTAAGTTTTCCTTCATCCATGATCTATCATTTCTAAAGGGTGGTCTTATAAAGAAATTAAAAATTTATGTAGACAATCTAAGGGTAGGGGATAAGGTAGTTAAACCATGGGCATCGGTATCGGGATTTTAATTTCCTTGCAAAAACACATACAAATTCATTCTCATTACCAAAATCAAATATTGATTACCAAATGGAAAAGACTAAGAGAGATGTAAGAACCTTCATTTAGACAGGCTTTCTATGAAAAAGGTATTTGAGCAGTATAAACATGATACTATATTTCAGTTAATATCGATCGTCTCTTAAACTAAGAAGCATTACAAAAATCCACGGTCTTAAGAGCTTGACAATGGTTGCCTAATGTGTTTAAAATTATCATATTGATATGCTTGAAATCCTTTTGTGACATGCCTACATGTGCAGGGTGAGATCATCAAAGGCCTATCGGAAGCACCTAGAGGCTAGAGGTACATGCATGTTGAGGTTTTTCCCACTCTTTTGCACTAAGGTACCCAGTAGAATTTCCACAAGGAATCGACTAAAAGAAAACAAACCATAGATAGTCACCTTGGTGATTACTTGATTAGGTTATTTTTAAGGTGATTCATAAAGTAGGGCCTTTTCCCAAATAAATCTTTTAAAGATCTGCTAAAACATCTGGTATACATGCCGTACTCGTATCCTCAGTGTTTTGTGGCAATCTCACCAACTTGCAATCTTTTGGTATGGGACAAAGAATCAAGATTGTTGAAGGGTTATTTTTTAGTGACGGCCCACATATTTTGAAAGGGGGCCTCAAATCTTGCGTAGTGAGTATATGGATATTTCGAGAGCCATCGGTTACGAATTAATTCTGGCTTTAACAATCTGATACAACATGTTTATATTGGCACGCAAGCAGAAACAGAAAAAATAAAGGCTTTGTTACTTTAAAAAGGCAACGAAAGGGTTTCCATGGCATTCCATAGATAGCCTGGTTCCAGAAAGAGAGTCTTAACACGAGAAAAAGAAACACCTTTTTTTCTGAGTAGAAAATAAAGAAAAAAACAAACCTCGTTGCTTATGTCCCTCGCCATTTTGGCATATGTAGCCTCTTGAGCTAGTTGCATACTAAGCTGCTCCTCAGATTCCTCTTCTTTTTGCTTTTTTTCCTGCAACAGCAACCTGCTTGTTACAAAGGTGAGGGAGTAATAATATACAATGCAGCCCATAAACATAAAACAACTATGTGAGCTCAGGAAAAAAAAAGGAAGAAAAATGGTTGGTTATATGATAAGCTCGAAGAGTAGAATCTCACCTCTTCTGCAACTTTAGGGAAAAACAGCAACCACTTTTCTTCAAACTTTGCCAACAAGGTTTTTGCCATGACATGAAAATCATTCTTTTCATCATTATATTTCATCGCATTTTTGAAAACCAACCTCACATCAGCACAAATTTCTCGTACATGCTTATAGCCACCATTATCCTTAGCTTCCATTTGTTTCTTTATCGTACCCAAATCCATAGGTTTTTCAATAATCTGATAGGAACAGATACAAACTTTAGGAGGTAGAATTAACAGCCATACAGCCAAGTAACATAAAAACGCACACAAACCTAAACTGCTAGGCAGGAATGATAATTCCTTTAGGATCAACATCATATACAAAGACAATACCCAGTACCCCAAAACCTTAACCACACAAGTCAAACAGAAAGATTTTAGGAAGGACAAGGTTGCGTTTTTCATGGAATACAACCAAGAGCATGAAAAACCTAAAAATATCTTATTGCATTATAAATTAAAATGAGAAAGGATAAAGTTTCACCTCATAGTAATCATGCAAACCAAGGCCTTTGACATCTACAGGTTCCATAAATGGCCAGGCCCACTTGTGTTGAGTGATCTAAACAATGAAGAAAAGAAATGTGAATCATCAGCACAAATAAAAACTATGATCCCTTAAATTTGCGGGCACAGATGAAAAACTTTAGAACATAAGCAAAATGTAACAAAGCATAGTACTGATATATTTTAGAGTCCACAGGTGCAGAAAGAATTATTTCACAAAGACAACATTTGGAAAAGGAAAGCATAGATATAGCCACCTGGTGTAATATTTTCCCAAACTGGCGCATCAGCTCCTGCATTCTCTTTGAGGCAGCTGCTTCCCTGTTTGTTGCAGCCTCCTGCTGCTTTTTAGCTTGAGCAGCATGTTTCTCTTTATCCTTGTCTTTGTCCTTGGAGGCTGAACCACCTTTGGAGCTGTTTGTTTGCTTTTTACTGCTGTTCAAGTAAAATTGCTCAACCTCACTAACCTTTTGCTCGATCTACATGTAAACACACAATGTCATTCTACCTCTTAGGCTCTTACAGACAACATAATCTTTACAATGGTCCGCACAGAAAACACAAGAGGGGGGAAAGCTTAACTATAATTACCGACAACGACACATAACAGCCAAATTGTTACTGCACCAATCTACAAAAACTTTATCTCACTAGTTATTCATGACATTCTATATCACCTAAAATAAATGCATAATTATTTACTGGACTCTTGCATCACGTTGGTGTATACAATTGAGGATGGAAAAATTAATAATTAATAAAAAAGAGGGAAAATCGATTTTCCTGGCTTCACAAGACGGAAAATCGATTTTCCTGGCTTCACAAGACACACAAAGTGCTTCAAATTAGTGATGCTTTTCAGTGTTCCATGATAAACAGATAAAACCCAAACTTTATGCCTTCAGGGAAAAAAAACACTCTTTAGACGTTTCTAGATGCCAAGCAACATAATAGGATCAGAAAAAACCACAATTCAAGGCTTGAGGAAATAACTTAAAAACAGTTCTACCAAGATAAAACTCATTTATTGCACAAAGGAGACTACAACAGATCAAATAAGCAGGTTCCATTTAGGAATACAGAAAGGAATTTTTTGAAAATTTTTGGAAATCAAAGACATATCTAAAAAGGATTAAATGATCAAATTCATCTATGAGTTTATGTTTGTCATGCATCAGCCTCAAGGAACACCATTGCTGGTGTATACACGAAAAAGGCAGCAGAACAGAGGAGCTGCATTAGTCAACTTACCTCAAGGGGAGAATGGCAACAAGGAGCAAGAGGACAATAAAGCAGAAGAAGGAGACAAAGAAAGTGATGGGGACTAGATCTCTAAAACGAATTAAGCTAATTAAGAGTAAATCTAGCAAGTACCGTTTACCAATGTAATTCCTTTATTCACCAAAACAGCAATGGTACCTAGAACCTTGCGTTGTAGTTGTTATTTGAGAGGATTGAGTCTTAGAAGATGTCATGTGAGTTGTATGAACTTTTGAGAGTTGCAACCTCAAGTTGCTTAGAGAGTCATGGCCTAAAGCCATTCTATCTTGTAATCCACAATCCTTCAATCAATTAATCAAACTCAAGCTTGCTAGCTCTTCATATTCAATCTCTTAATTAGATTACAATTATTTTATTGAGTAGCAAATTCTGGTACATTACAACTTGGTATCAGAGCTGTACGATCATGGTGACTACGAGCTCGCAGCGGGCGGAAGCCTTAGAAGAGAGGATGACCTCGCTAGAGGCACACCTCGTCTCGATTGATGAGAAGTTCGGGCTGCATGTAGATGCCATCACAAGGGTGGTATCAGCCGCGATTAAACAGGCAATTGAGGAGGAAAGGAAGCGAATGGACGAGGCCCTAGCCTCCACCACCGCACGTTTGGAAGGGATAATTGAAAGATTCCGGGAACAACAAAATGTCCAAAAAAGCAATGGAACGAGCCAACTTAGAGAAGTTAAGGGAGGAACTTAAATGTTTGGCCGAGCAGCGTAAGGACAAGAAAGGCTGCTGACAAGTCACCAATGGAACAGGCAGAAGTGGAGCAAAGCCACAACAAGGAAACTAGAAGAGAAAGGGTTATCATTGACGACGACAAAGGGGAATTGGGAGAGGCGAGAAGAGGCTATGAAAGGGGATGGATGGGTAGCGGTGGAGGAGGACCGCATTGGAGGCACCGGAAGTTGGAAATCCCTGTTTTCGAGGGTGTTGACCCCGGTAATTGGATTGTACGAGCCAAAAGGTACTTTGATTTCTATTGGTTAACAGAAGAAGAACAATTTGAGGCCGCGGTGATCGCGATGGATGGTTCCGCCCTAAAGTGGTTCCAATGGGAAAATAAAAGGCGGCCATTTAGAGGGTGGTCGGACCTTAGACAGTGGGTACTGCGAGAGTTTCGGACGGCGAATGCAGGAAGCTTGCATGAACAATGGCTCGCGGTTACTCAAACATCCACGGTGGAGGAATACCGCCGGAAGTTTATAGAGAACACCACTCCGCTGGAGGATGTGCCGGAAAGTGTGATGCTGGGGCAATTTATAAATGGCCTGAAGGACGAAGTGAAGGCGGAAGTCCAAGTGATGAATCCCATTAATTTAGAGGAAGCCATGGAATTGGCAGGGAGCTATTCAGGCCCAAACCTTGCTCTCTCTAATAATAAAACATTAGGGCCCAACACTCATCACACTCCAAGGGAGAACTAATAGCATGGGCCTAGGAAGAAGTTGGGCCAAACCAAATGAATCACAAGCTTTTGTTAATCTTAACAAACCCACCCCTTAAAATAATTACTCACATTCCACTAATAAATCCACACAACCAGTGACAAACACTAGACGTTTGACGGATGCGGAATTTCAGGAGCATAGATCAACGATACTTTGTTTTTGATGTGATGAGCGGTGGAATGCAGGACATGTATGCAAGAGGAAGGAGCTGAGCGTCCTTCTGGTGGGCAGTGAGGAGGACGACGGGGAGTAAGAGGACACCGGGGAGGTCGAGACTGATGTGGAGGTGTCCTTGTGTTCCGTAGTGGGGTTGACTAATCCAAGGACCATGAAGCTACGAGGAATGGTGGGCGATCATCCGGTGGTGGTTATGGTTGACCCCGGGGCCACTCTTAACTTTATTTACACCACCACTATCGACGAGGCCAAAATTCAGGTGGGAAGAGGAGGTAATTTTTGCGTGTCACTTGGAAATGGTGACACGGTGAAGGGCAGTGGCGTGAGTAAGGGAGTACGAGTGAATTTGAACGGGGGTGTGACGATTGTGGAAGACTTCCTTCCACTTAATTTGGGTAATACAGACATTATCCTTGGCATTCAATGGTTGGAAAAGTTGGGTTCGATTGTCACAAATTGGAAAACTCACGTCATGAAATTCACAGTCGTCGGAAATACGGTGACCTTGACTGGTGATCCCGCCTTAGAATCGACTCAAATTTCACTTAAGGCCATGATCAAAAATTTAAGCAAGGAGGGGCGTGGGGTGCTTGTGGAATTGAACCGAGTTGAGGGAGTGGAAGAAGAGCAAGCGGCAGCCCCCACCCCGCCTACATACCTCGCGGAGCTGCTGAAAGAACATGAAGCGGTGCATAACATGCCCACAGAGCTGCCACCTCTTCGTGGTCATGAGCATGCCATCACACTAAAGGGGGGCAGCGACCCAATCAGTGTACGGCCTTATTGCTACCCCCAAATACAAAAAAATGAAATTGAGCAGTTGATTCGCGAGATGCTCGAGGCGAAGATCATACGACCCTCAACCAGCCCGTTTTCCGGCCGGTTATATTGGTGAAGAAAAAAGACGATTCTTGGAGATTTTGCGTGGATTATCGTGCTCTCAACAAGGAAACGGTTCCCGATAAATTTCCTATACCGATGATCAATGAGCTCTTGGACGAGTTGGGAGGAGCCTTGGTGTTTTCAAAATTGGACCTCAAATAGGAAAATCACCAGATTCGGGTCAAGGAGGAGGATGTCCATAAGACAGCTTTTCGGACTCACAAAAGCCACTACGAGTTCCTAGTCATGTCCTTCAGACTCACTAACGCTCCGCCAACCTTCCAATCATTAATAAACGAGGTATTTCGGCCTTACCTACGGAGGTTTGTCGTAGTATTTTTTGATGATATTTTAATTTACAGTCAAAATGAATATGAACAATATGAGCATGTAAAGTTGGTCTCGACGAAACTCACAAAACATGAACTTTATGCTAACTATAAAAAGTGTGAGTTTGGTAAAAGGAGGGTGGCTTACTTGGGACATGTGATCTCGAGTGAGGGGGTCTCCATGGATGAGGAGAAGGTTCGGGCAATATTGGAATGGCCGATTCCTAAGAATCAGCGCGAGCTACGCGGGTTTTTGGGGCTGACAGGTTACTACCGGAAGTTCGTGGCACGATATGCTCAGATCGCAGCCCCTTTAACGGCCCAATTAAAAAAGGACAGCTATGCGTGGTCGGAAGAGGCTACACAAGCCTTTAATCGCCTTAAGGCTGCCATGACAACTGCCTCTGTTTTAGCTATGCCGAATTTCCAGGAAGAATCTGTGATCGAAACGGACGCCTCGAGTTATGGAGTGGGAGCGGTTTTAACGCAAAAAGGGCATCCCATAGCGTATTTCAGTAAGCTGCTAGGGGTCCGAGCTCGTGACAAATCGATTTATGAGAAGGAACTCATGGCCATTGGGTTGTCGGTAGAGAAGTGGAAGCATTATCTAATGGGAAGACGTTTTCTTATACGAACGGATCAGCAAAGTTTGCGTTTTCTAACTCAACAGCGAGAAGTAGGTGGGGAATATCACAAGTGGATGAGAAAACTCATGGGATTCGATTTTGAGATTCAAGACAAACCGGGGGCTTCAAACCGAGTCGCGGATGCCTTATCTAGGAGGGATGGGGCAAAGGTCCAACTGCAGAGTTTGAGTTCTTTTCAAGAAATGGAATAGGGAGAGTNACGATTCTTGGAGATTTTGCGTGGATTATCGTGCTCTCAACAAGGAAACGGTTCCCGATAAATTTCCTATACCGATGATCAATGAGCTCTTGGACGAGTTGGGAGGAGCCTTGGTGTTTTCAAAATTGGACCTCAAATAGGAAAATCACCAGATTCGGGTCAAGGAGGAGGATGTCCATAAGACAGCTTTTCGGACTCACAAAAGCCACTACGAGTTCCTAGTCATGTCCTTCAGACTCACTAACGCTCCGCCAACCTTCCAATCATTAATAAACGAGGTATTTCGGCCTTACCTACGGAGGTTTGTCGTAGTATTTTTTGATGATATTTTAATTTACAGTCAAAATGAATATGAACAATATGAGCATGTAAAGTTGGTCTCGACGAAACTCACAAAACATGAACTTTATGCTAACTATAAAAAGTGTGAGTTTGGTAAAAGGAGGGTGGCTTACTTGGGACATGTGATCTCGAGTGAGGGGGTCTCCATGGATGAGGAGAAGGTTCGGGCAATATTGGAATGGCCGATTCCTAAGAATCAGCGCGAGCTACGCGGGTTTTTGGGGCTGACAGGTTACTACCGGAAGTTCGTGGCACGATATGCTCAGATCGCAGCCCCTTTAACGGCCCAATTAAAAAAGGACAGCTATGCGTGGTCGGAAGAGGCTACACAAGCCTTTAATCGCCTTAAGGCTGCCATGACAACTGCCTCTGTTTTAGCTATGCCGAATTTCCAGGAAGAATCTGTGATCGAAACGGACGCCTCGAGTTATGGAGTGGGAGCGGTTTTAACGCAAAAAGGGCATCCCATAGCGTATTTCAGTAAGCTGCTAGGGGTCCGAGCTCGTGACAAATCGATTTATGAGAAGGAACTCATGGCCATTGGGTTGTCGGTAGAGAAGTGGAAGCATTATCTAATGGGAAGACGTTTTCTTATACGAACGGATCAGCAAAGTTTGCGTTTTCTAACTCAACAGCGAGAAGTAGGTGGGGAATATCACAAGTGGATGAGAAAACTCATGGGATTCGATTTTGAGATTCAAGACAAACCGGGGGCTTCAAACCGAGTCGCGGATGCCTTATCTAGGAGGGATGGGGCAAAGGTCCAACTGCAGAGTTTGAGTTCTTTTCAAGAAATGGAATAGGGAGAGTTGGAGAAGGAGTTAAAAGAAGATAGTTGGCTCCAATCCTTACATGAAAGCATAAGGGGGGGGGGGGGAAGAGGTTCCGAAACACTTCTTTTTTGATAGGAGGTTTGTGACATACAAGGGACAGATAGCCTTGCCAAAAAAGTCCAAGTTCATCACTTCGTTATTCCACGAGTATCACGACTCTCCGATGGGTGGGCATGATGGGGAAATCAAGACTTACCTTCGAATGGCAGCAGATTGGTTTTGGCCAGGAATGCGCAGCGATGTGGGAGTTTATGTACGCCAACGCGTGGTCTACCAACGCAACAAGCTGTCTCAGCAAAGCCCCGCCGGATTACTACAACCCTTGCCAATACCGGAAGCAATTTGGGAGGATATCTTCATGGACTTTATCGAGGGCTACCTTTGTCTAAGGGAGTTGATACTATATTGGTGGTTGTGGATAGATTGTCTAAGTATGCCCATTTCTTACCACTCATGCATCCCTTTAATGCACTCAAGGTGGCTGATTTATTCATCCGCGAGGTAGTGCGGCTTCGTGGGTTTCCGAGTTCAATTATTTCAGATCGTGATAAGATCTTTATGAGCCTCTTTTGGAAGGAACTTTTTCGATTGCAAGGGACTAAACTCAAGAGAAGTACGCCCTACCACCCACAAACGGACGGTCAAATTGAAATTGTCAATAAGAGCCTCAAAACTTACTTGAGATGTTTTGTCGCGGGTCAACCGAGATCATGGGCTAAATGGCTTAGTTGGGTTGAATACTCCTATAACACATCCCCTCACTCCTTCACCAAAATGACTCCTTTTTATACGGTTTATGGGAGAGAACCACCAAAGCTTGGAGATTGAGCCATGGCCACACCTCGATGGACTCCCTAGAAGCCTCCTTGAAAGAGAGGGAGTATATGCTAGATGAGTTGAAGCTAAATCTCTACACTGCACAGCAGATTATGCAAAGCGGGGCAGATGACAGAAGGCGGGACGAATCATATAAGGTAGGGGATGAGGTGTATTTGAAGTTACGACCCTACCGACAGAAATCCCTGGCCAACAGGGCGTTTGAGAAGATGGTTGCATGTTATTACGGCCCTTTTCAGGTCGTGCAGAGGGTGGATAAAGTGGCATACCGCCTCGACTAGCCAGATTCTTGCAAATTGCATCCCGTATTCCACGTTTCACAGCTCAAAAGGGCCATAGGAAGTACCCCAGCCCACTATTCCTCATCAGATTAGTCCGGAGCTTGAATTAGTTATGGAACCGGAGGAGTTGTTGGATTATCGTTGGAAGCGACTTAGTACAACTGATGTTTTGGAAGTTCTTATTAAATGGCAGGGGCTATCTGAATTTGAAGCTACTTGGGAGGACTTCACCACCATTGATGAACGCTTCCCTTCCTTTCACCTTGAGGACAAGGTGAAACTCCGGGGCGGGAGTATTGCCATGCATCGGCCTCAAGGAACACCATTGCTTGTATATACACGAAAAAGGCAACAGAACAGAGGAGCTGCATTAGTCAACTTACCTCAAGGGGAGAATGGCAACAAGGAGCAAGAGGACAATAAAACAGAAGAAGGAGACAAGGAAAGTGATGGGGACTAGATCTCTAAAGCGAATTAAGCTAATTAAGAGTAAAACTAGCAAGTACCATTTACCAATGTAATTCCTTTATTCACCAAAACAGTAATGGTACCTAGAACCTTGCGTTGTAGTTGTTATTTGAGAGGATTGAGTCTTAGAAGATGTCATGCGAGTTGTATGAACTTTTGAGAGTTGCAACCTCAAGTTGCTTAGAGAGTCATGGTCTAAAGCCATCCTATCTTGTAATCCACAATCCTTCAATCAATTAATCAAATTCAAGCTTGCTAGCTCTTCATATTCAATCTCTTAATTAGATTACAATTATTTTATTGAGTAGCAAATTATGGTACATTACATTGGTTTGAAAATATGGGCTCAACACGAATTAATAAGGCAAAAACTTGAGAACCTAAAGTCACCGAGAGGATAGTGGATGGATCCCTTGGAAAAGGAGAAGAACAACATTCAAAGAGAACCGAATATCTCTAAGGCTCTAAATGTGTGTTTGGTATAAATTAGGAAGGGAAATAGAATGGAAATACATACTACTAAGAAGGGGATAGTTTAATGTCAAGTGCCTTTCTAAAACAAAGGAAAGAAATCCCTTGCATCAAATTAGGGATTGAGGAAAGTAACGATTTGCCTACCAAGGTTGGGAAGGATGATAAATGGATAGCAATGGTTACCCTAATGAAATGAAATGTTTAACGCACCTCACATACCAAACAAGTTAACATATGATCAATTCATTTCCAACGCTTAAAAAAACATTGTATCAAGTATGCTTTTAGAGTCTAACTTTAAGTTGGTCCATACACACTACGAGCATACCATCTGTTTCCTTAAATACAAATCAAAAGAGGGAGAAATGGTGGAGAAGACTTTAGGAGATGAGTTGTGGCTCATAATATCCATACTATAGCATAGACACAAAAGCAAGCATATCCTCGATAAGGATGTTGTTCAAGTGATTGGTTTGCAAAAGGCCCATAAAACTGGTCAAAATACAAGTACAAAGAAGTACACGAATTATTCTATTACACACAAGAACTATGTCTTTGTAGAAATCCAGAAAAGAAAGAAGAGAAAGAGCTACATAAGATGAAGAGGAGCCACTAGAATGGACACTATCTACATGAACTACAAATAAGCTCCGCTAATTTACATCCCCAAAATATAATTCTTAATTTGTTTAAGCTGTCATTGATTGTTAGTCTACGTATTGATCATCCCAAATTTGAGAAGCTACACAAAAATAAGTTATACCCTTCAAAATTATCCAAAACTATCGTGTTATATTCTTGACTTATAAACTAACATTAAAAAAATTAGTCAAGTTAGAACCCAACCATTTTAATTCACTTCACATGGATAACCCCAATTACTATGTAGATGGATTTATATTCAACTATTCATCCCTCGCAATTAAAAAATGAATAAATAATTAAATAAAATGAAAAAATATTAAACATACTTGTTTTAAAGCCGAAATGCTTCGTAAATTCGAGGTTCATTGTTCTGTTTCTCTTCTTATTTATATTATCACAGTAGTCTCACTTACTATGCATACAGTTCATACAAGTTTTGAAGCATTTGAGACCTTTGAGCATCAACATTAATCCTTCATAAACAAATTCGATAGTCAAGTACTTGATGCAGGGTTTTTGATTGGGCTGTTAAGAGCATTTTAACCACTAGCAAAGTGAAGTTACACAGTAGAAAACCTTCCTTAGTGTCATGAAGTTAAACACAGGCAAGTTAACTAGGGGATTAATTAACATGACCCTCAAGAATGTAATTAGCCAAAACCCAACATATATAGTTAATCACCAAAATCCAATATCAGCAACAAACTCACCCTATTCACTTGGGACGCCACGACGTCGACACGGTGAGTGTAATCTTCAATCCCACAGTCACCCATTTTTGTAAATTGTCAATTCTAACCTTTCATCTAAAACAAAAACAGCACAAATTTCTCAAAAATTGAGTAAAATTACAAAAATCAACAACTAGAACATCAATTGAATAGTTCAGAAATACCCATTTTGACAAAACCCCAATTCACATTCAAATACTTTTCAGACATCAAACACTTCAAACTTCAGAAATTTGACATACTTTATTACAAATTGAGAATTTTACTAATTCAGCAACATGAAAATCAACTGAATAGTTTTAAAGATGCAAATTTTAACAAAACCCCAATTCAAATTTAAAGATTTTTCACACATATAACAAACTTTTACATACTTTTTTCAACTCCTTTTTTCTGGGGTTATAGTTTTGATTCATGAATAAACATCTTAAGTAACAAACTTGATGATAAAAAAACACATTCAACCAAAAAACCCATTAAAAGTACACTAATTCAATCTAAAAAAAAAAAAAGCAAAACACTTAAATGCAACAAGAACAATCAAATATAGCAAAATAACAAATTGTAATAAAAAAAAAAAAAACTAAATTTAATTCGTAAATAAAGCAATATAAAGCTTGGGTACTAACCAATTTGTAGGAAAATCTGAGTAACAGCTCCAAATTCAAGGGTTGAAGACGAAGAATGATGGGTTGAAAGAACTTTAACTTGATTACGGCGGCAAAAAAATATATCTTATACTTTTATTTTTCCTAATTTTTCATATAGACTGTAACAGTGTATTAGTGCTTGAAGGAGTAGATAACTATAAAATTAATTTCATTTTTTTTAATTTTTTTAGTTAATGGGCTTCGTAATGCAGGGTCCGTTTGATAGGATGCAAAACATTTTCGGATAAAAATAGTTTTTGATGAAAACTTTTTACATTGGAAAATCCATTTTCACAAAGAATTTCCGTTGTTTGGTTGTATATAAAATGATTTTACATTTTAAACGTTCTCCATTAGTTGAATGAAAAATCAATTATTTCAATTGTGAAGGAAAAAACATTTTCCTTCCAAGTGTGATGGAAATTTCCTCCAAATTTTGGGGGAAAATGTTTTCAACAAGGTGGAAAATGGTTTTTCATCCCAAATTTTACATTTTAATATTTTATTCCAAACCAAACAATGTAAAATATGAAAATAGTTTTCGAGGAAAACGTTTTATACCCTACCAAACGGAATCCATGAAAGTATGGATTTTTATGGGCAAATTATTATATACACCCGGAGTGTATTCACTATTACTAGCTTCGGTCCCCGAGCATTGTCCCGAATCATTTGATAAAATTTTATTTTAAGACTTCTTTCATTTGCTTTATCTTTTTCATCAAAAATTAAAATATTATAATTATGTATTAATTAAATTTATTTTTTTAATAAACTGAAATGTTAAGTGAACAAATAATTAAGATATATATTTACAGTAGATAACCACGTACGAAATATTTTATAATTGCGATATAAAATATTAATTTATTGCAAATATAATGTCAGTTTGATATGTTTGTTGATAAAAAGATTGAATACGGAGTATATGTTTTGTGCTTAACTATTGAACTTATGATTTCAAAAGAAACTTAATGGATCCAAATAAAAGATCAATTGTAATATTGACAAAGAGATAAAATGAACATGAAATTATCATTAAAAATATATATTCATTATTATCCATTTTTCACATATTTTATCTATCATGAGTAAAAAATGAATTATTAATTTTACTGAGTTATTACTTTTTTATGATGTACATGTTATAATATATTATTGTGGAAAATAGACAATAATGATATATAGCTTATTTGGTAAATTATGTGTCTCATTAAACACATTTTACTTCGCCTTGCGTTAACATTTATTTTTAACCAATATACTAATTAAATACTTATTCATTAAACTTTTCATATCAAATACTTTATACATCAAATTCATGCAAAATGACTAATATTCTTTTTTGAATACTAATTTTTGTAACTAGAACTATGAAATTCTTTTTTGTATTATTGTTTTAATTATAACCTTGAACCCTCTACTTTTTGCTAAGAGTGAATAAGCAATATTAGTAATGGATAACTATATAGTAGAGTATAAACTACCGTGTAGATAATAGATAATAGTAATAGATAACTAAGAGTGAATAAGCATGGAATTAATGAATGGGCACAACCGGACAATAGTAGAGTATAAACTACCGTGTAGATAATAACAAAAAAAAAAATTATGATATAATAACACATAATTCATAATAAAAAAAATACAACAATGTCATACATGGAGTACGTCAAATTACATCAAAATTTGCATACTTTAAAACTATTACTGGTATAACTATTTTCTATGAGTTTTCCTATTTTTATATTGGTTAATAATTGAATTCATGCTACAAGTACCTTATTTGAAGAAAACTTGCCATGCTTTTGGTTTTTTGAATACTATTGTTTTAAAAGTGTTATATAATATATGTATTTAGTGGATGTCCATTATACCCCTATGATTATTCTAGTATATTCTAGATACTAGGTGTATAATTCTCTAAGGAAACCCTAATTGTTTCCCATGTCTATATATATATATGTATGTACTCCCTTATGAAATAACAACAGGAATACAGATCTATTCTGTCCCACAAATACTCTCTACTACTTAAACCCTATTTTCTATAACACGTTATCAGCACGATTACTCTACAATATTGAAAGCTACACTTCTTAAGCAGCTTTATCTTCTGCAGCAGTTCAACCCCTAGAAAAGACTGACTTTGTTAAACTTCAGAATGGCAGGTAAGAGGCTGTTTACATCAAGTGAGTTGTAATTTGCCTTTCCTAATAATATGTGAAATACATGGAATTTTGGCACCTTTTTCTATGGCGTGGTTTGTTTTTATTTGTTTCATGTGTTTGGAGTTTGAACTTGTCACAGATTCATCATTTATGGAGGTGACCTTTGTAATAGCTTGTAGGTCAAAGTGAGACTGATTTCTTGATAATTTGATTTAATTTACTTGAGCATCCAGTAAGTGGGTACCTGAGACATAATGTGACAAGTGTATGCTTTGAAATTATAGTAAAAAAAAAAAAAAACTAAAAAAAGGCAATTTTGGGGAATAATATAGAAGTATACGATCACTCTAGCTTGTTGGTTCCAGTTGAATTTTAATCCTTTCACTTGAGACTTGATGATCCTGTGGTGAGCAAAACTGGTTTCATAGTCAATTCGCTATAATTATGTGAACATTAGGTCTTTGTGGCCCTTGTTTCAGAAGTCGTTCCATTCAAATTTCAATGATGAAATGCACATTGAATTAGTAACAATGAGCTGCGATCAGTGAGATTAATCTTTAAACAATAAGATTAGTTTTGGTCAGCAATAACTAAATTGAATTAAGTCTAGCTCCATACAAATCAAGTGAAGGGAACAAGACTTAATTGGAAATTGAAGAGTGTAAAGCATGCCGAGATGAAATTTTGATGTTGAGGGATGTGTAGTTGTGTACGTAGAAGAAAGTATGGGATTGCTTGCCTGTACCAGGGAAAAAGAGATTTAATCTTTGTACCAAGGAAGTATGATAAAAGTGATTTAATCTTGATTTAGGACTATATATGCACAATGGGCTTTGTAACAACCAATCTAATTTCAGGACCTCACTACCCATAAAGTGAGCTGGTCATTCGACTAATCTTCTCTTTTATGTTTTTATATTTTTAATTTTCATATAGCTATGATCTTGTGCTTCACAGTGACTGCGCATTACTATGCATAGATTGCAATTGTTTGAAAGTTTTTATCTGTGTCCCATTCCTATAGTAATTTGGATGGTACCCTCCATATTGGATATTGCTGTAAGCCTGGCTTATTATTATCTAGCTGGCGAAGGAGGATAAATGATTATATAACATTCTAAACAAAGGTAATTCTTTATGCCTTCTGTGCATAAGAGGGATGATTAAGGCCTCCCGAGGGGCCTCCTTGGGACCCGGCTTATTTTCGCCTTGTTTTTTTGACTGCGTGCTATGGTCCACCATAGGATTCCCCACGATTGGTTTCGGCCCCAAAAAACCTGTTATCATCCCTTGTATGACCTTTTAAGGACCCAATAAAAACATGTTATCGTCCCTCTTAACGCTTTTTCACCCCAAATTGTGTGGTCTAGGTTCATATTTTAACCATATGGCCACCTTGAAAAGTTTTTGAGAACTTTATGTTATGGATTTGTCTAGTATAATTTGGAATAATTTGATGTATAAAATATTAGACAAATAATATAATTAGCTAGTTTATCATTCATTATATATATATATATAGTGTTTTGTGAATTTGTCTATACAGTATATATGTATTAAGTAAATTTGTCATTGTTGATTACTCGACTCATTTTTCAGTAAATTCGTGGCATATATAATAGTTCCTAATTTGCAATATTATTTTGATATAGTCAATCATGTCAAACTTAGCCAAACTTGAATTTGCGGCCCTTGATATTACTGGAAAGAATTATTTGTCTTGGGTATTGGATGCTGAAATTCATCTAGATGCAAAAGGTCTTGGAAAAACTATCAAAACAGGTTTAGTTTTATAGCTATCAAAAACTATAATATTTTATAGCTAATTATAATTTGATGTATATTATTTTAACCATATGTCCATTATAAAGATCCAATGGTGCTTTGGAATAATTTGAAAGAAAGATATGACCACCAGAAAACTGTGAACAATTTTTCTCTTGACATGAATATAATTGGTTCAATAATTATAATTGGGGTTAATAATAATGATAATTCTAGGAGACACTTAGGATTTTCATGACTTTGTTTAGTTTTAAATTCTTGATATGTGTTTAGATTTAATAATATGTGGTATTATATACCTACAAGTAGTGGAATAATGAATAAATTGAACATGAGATTCTTGTATGTATGATCATGAAGTCCCTTAGTTTTTATGACGAATGAAAGTACATATGGAAATGGTGTTCCTTAAATTTACAAAGATTATTCATAAATCCTCAAGATTAATTTGAAGATATTTACATGACATAGATTTTTGTAGTTTTTACACTATGCTTAAATTATTCACCCTAGTAAAACAAATATGTTCCTATGTGCCAATTGTCCTGCGAAAATAATATTCGAAGTATTTGAGTAAATTGATATGCAATCCTTGGGTAAATATTCAAGATAACAAATTAACTATAAGTGAGTATTAATGATGCATAGATAACTAGATATACTCATTTTTTAGAAATGAATGAGAAATTGTATCATTGAAGGAATAACTAGCATGTTTGCACAATGTTTCCTTGATTATAATTTATGTGAAAGCTCATAAGGATTGTAAACATGAATACATAATATTTATTTTAACAAATAAATAATTCTATGAGTTTAAGATCGATAATGATAATGACTTTGTGAGAAACACATTTGAATAATGTGAGAAAGATGTGAGTTTTATGAATAATACTTTACATGGTACATGACATTGCCTAAAGAATTCGTGGTTTAAGAAGAATATGAGATTAAATGTTGTTGGACTAATTTCATGCCCCTATATGCAAGGATTAGGGGGGAGATAGTATTTTTATTCTGTGAGTTATAAAATACATTGATGGTCAGTTTGTTGAATAGAGGCAACAAGATAGTTAAATGTTTAGAATAATGATACCATCCTGAAGATGGATATGAATGATTTAGAATGTCATTGATTATGAATCAATTATTAGTGCCCTAATTAAAATTAATGTTGTCGTAGAAGGGCAACACAAGTTGCTCACAAACATAGATTAAACCAAAAACGTGGTAGACCATTATTTCGTTATGAACATAATTATCG
Source organism: Suaeda aralocaspica (assembly GCA_016808085.1). Lineage (NCBI taxonomy): Eukaryota > Viridiplantae > Streptophyta > Magnoliopsida > Caryophyllales > Amaranthaceae > Suaeda > Suaeda aralocaspica. Next base: position 495,683 of record PYUH01000775.1, read on the forward strand.
TTGAATATGAAAGAAAATGATACGTTATGATGAATTTTCATTAGAATATATTTATGTTTAGTAAAATTGATATGTGTCAAGATTATATAAAATACTCTAGAAGAGTATAATATGTCCAACTTCATTAACATGTATCATGATAATTATAATCAATGCTCTAGCAGAGTAGAATAATAATTGTTGCATAAAGTATTAGTCTTGCCAAGTATAGAAATAAACACTTGCTATATAGTGTTCTTATATCACATCATATTAATCATCATGGCCATGCATGGAGTAGGTATAATAAAGTGATCACTATTGTTTGAAAACTGACCAGAATTTAGAAAGTGATTGGATGTGATAATTCAATTAGGCCATCCAGGTTTAATGTATAGTATAATCACCCGTAAGGGAAACCTGAAGTTTCAATTTGATATGAAATAATGTGCTGACGCTCTCTTATGTTAGATATGTGAAATGTTTTGAATGGCAAGACATAATTAACGAACATTGAAATTGAGCTATATTTGGATTGTGACTTTTAAGAAAATTTCAAGAAAAGGAAATTCTATTTTTGATCAACTTTGGATATTGATATGCAATGAGTGACCAGAAGTTCACTAAAATAGCTTATATGTTGTTCTATACTATGTGACTAAAGGCTTATCAAATCACCTTGTATGTTAACACGTTGAGTAAAACTCATTATCAAAGTCATTGGCAATCCAAAAGATCACCATTGAGTGGAGTTACATGCGTATAAGCTAAGTCATGATTATGTTTATATAACAATCATTTTTTTTATTGGGGCTGTTGAATGTCAGCACACAAGAATAAACCAACAACTGCACAATAATTGTCCCCCCATTGTCATTAAGTTCTAGAAGAGAACAGTTTATGATGAATTTATAAACACATATGTGATGTACATCATAAGTTAGAGAAGAGATGGTTTTAATAGATTAATATTGTTCTCCAGAAGAGACAAATAGTTTGTTGAATATATCTCTTCTAAGCGATGAAATTTGTTAATAAATCTTCTATTAGGTGAAATATTTTTGCACATGTAATCATACACTATGTTTGTTAAGAATATGATGCCCCTATTTTTGAAAATTTTACCAACTTAGGGGGAGAAGAATTGGGATAAGTTGGCAAAATTATTAAATTATAAAGTGATGATCCCTATAATGACTATTTGAGATATTATTGCCAACTTTTGTCTATATATTATCAAGATATGTTGCACATCTATGGTTTGATTTGTATTCAGTTATGTCTCATGTTACATACCGTTAAAGATACATTTTGGTCATATTATGTGTATACATTGAGATAAATCTTGCCAATAATACTTGAATCACTACACCTGAAGTGTAGGTTGTATGATCGGTTCCAAAATAAATATGAAATATATGGCAAGAAAGTGCAGTTGACACTATTGAAAGTGTAATGGTATATTAATGCCATAATGTATGCCCCGGAAGTGGTATAGATATCTGAATTATAACAGATGGCCTATGATATAAGAACGAAGATGTTATAATTGACTAATGGTACCAATGGGAAATGTATTCAGATATCATTGTAAAATAGCATGCAAATTACATCTTGAAAAATGTGATACCGGTATATGATGGAACCGAGGATTATATGCATATGCAAAAGTAGTGGATTTGAGAACAGGGATCTGAAATAAAAGTCCACTTTTATGTCGACATATTGACAATGATCAGAGATAATCATGGACTTGGAGTCCAACTAAAGGTGAATAATGATGATCATCAAGGACCAGAAGTCCAGCAATAGATTTTTAAAATTCACATTGTACAGTGTCTTGCATTTTTTTAGTCTTACATTTATGTGCATGTGTGAGTCGTAGATAAACGCATAATTCATTGCATGTGTCAATTAGTGATTAGATGCATCACTCATTATATATGTAGTATATGTTTTATGCTCAAAATTTTGTTCAAATAAACTTTACATCTCATCATATTACATGTACTAATTTTATACAATAATTGTAATATACGTAAAATTTTGACCATTATATAGTAAGATGTGTTTACAATAGTATGAAGATTTACACTAAAAATTTTACACTCCAATGAGAATATATTTGTGATGAAATTATACAGATGGAGGCGTTTTAATAGCATGTTGTGAATTATGCATAAAAGTTTCAGAAGAACTTGTACAAGACATATTCAAATATCTAGTGCTTCAAGTTCTATACGAAATATTTTGAACACCTCAATGGACAATGGTGACATTATTATCAAACTCCTGAAGAGTTTAAGACTAAATTAACAACACTCAACCTGAAGTTTGAGTATGTGAGTGCTAATCAGAATCTTATGTTCATTTGAGAACTTGATATTATAAGGATAATCCTTTTATGGTCCAGAAGAATCATAAACAAATAATTATTACTTAAATGTAATTACTAATTTACATAAGATTAGACAATGATGTTGATTATATCACAAGTTGCCATAAATTATTATCAATATGTAATTATTAATAGTTATTTTATATAACTTCCAGAAGAAGGCATAAGTTTAATATTTGTGGCAATTTAACAAAGATGAAGTAATGATAAACACAACATATGTATTATTTTCAAGAGTATGAAGAAATGAATATATCTCATGTTGAAGATTGAAGTCCAATAAGGAAGGATCAACTACCAAGGAGTTGAATTTTATTCTACTTCAAGTGCGAAGCTACTACCAAAGACGTTGGGTTCATTATTCTAAAAGATCTCAAGTTATGCATTCATTAGGGGGAGAAAATACGTGTTGCACTCTTTTTCCCTTAACCATGGTTTTGTCCCACATTGGGTTTTCCTGGTGAGGTTTTTAATGAGGCAACATCATAAAACGTATTACGAAAGTGATGTACTCTTTTTCCTTCACTAGGTTTTTATTCCCACAGGGTTTTTCTTAGTAAGGTTTTAATGAGGCATACTATTCGATAATGGTCATCCAAGGGGGAGCGTTATATAATATATGTATTTAGTGGATGTCCATTATACCCCTATGATTATTCTAGTATATTCTAGATACTAGGTGTATAATTCTCTAAGGAAACCCTAATTGTTTCCCATGTCTATATATATATATGTATGTACTCCCTTATGAAATAACAACAGGAATACAGATCTATTCTGTCCCACAAATACTCTCTACTACTTAAACCCTATTTTCTATAACAAAAAGCAATTTTTTTCTTTTGTTAACTGATTAATTTTATTATTATTTAAGTACCAATAATATATACAATACATAATTATAAAGGTAACATATCCAATACAAATAACTAAGTATGCTTAAATTCGTACTAATATATTATATAAAATCAATTATCAATGTCATAAATGAAATGTAAATAATAAAGTGAAATAGATGAAGTAATATATACGGATGTATCGTTTTGCTGGTAGTATAGGAATAACGGTAATAATTTGAGGGTATTTTAGTATTAATAATTTGGTAAATTTATCACATTGACAAAAGGTCACATATAAGAGGGTCTATGAAAGAAATGCAAAGGGCCTCTACTTTTGCTTATTTACAGATCTCATATTTTCTTGATATACTTTTCTAAATTCATCACATTGATAAATTAAAAACCCCTCATTCTTTAGTATACTACTCGTACATATTTCGTACTATACACTTGATTCTAAAAACATCATAATTAAATAAGGAATCTATGAAAATATTGCTAATGCTTGACATTAATTAACTCTATATCAAAAATGAGGGTGCCTAAAGTTGAACCTTCTCCATTGGCGAGACGAGTAGGATTGAAGATTGTAGTGAACAATCGTTGCCTATCAAAGATCTGGTACAAAAGTGTTAAACAAAAAAAGTGAGTAATTACAAATTATTTCAGAAAAAACATTCTTAAAACTCTTTTCAATTATTTTTACTTGCTACGACATATTAACTTTTGACATTATTTAGTTATGTAATTTGACTCTCTTTAGTTCTATATACGTAATGAAAACTATAGTCATATATTTGATTCGGCATATTTTTTACCTTCTAAATATATAATTCTTATAATTTTTCCGTACATAAAGCTTGAAATATAAATATTTGAAGTCGTGTTTCAATAGTGTAAAAAAAAATCTTCATATATAAGAACTAAAAAGAGATAGAGAGAGTAGTCAACAAAAAATACATAGAATTAATAGATGTACTGGCTAAAATAAAAGTTTTGAACTAAAAAGTTTAATTGCTCCACATATATAAAGTTGATAATCATTGGGTCAAACCATAGTTAAGATAAACAATTAATTTAGGCGAAAACATCTGGGTCTGATCAAATCAAGGTATTTTTTGATGTTCTAAATTATATTCGATCAATTACAAAAACATTGTTTTAGATAGTCTGATATAATTTGGTCAAAGTTGTTCGTACATTATCTTTATCTAGTCAAACATAAAAAAAACATGTCACTTCATCTTTATAAGTTATAACAAGTAGCTCACCTTAATTTTTTTATTGATATAATAATTGTTTGGTTTTACTAAATATTTTCATTTATAAATTATTATATGTTATGCATAATATTTTTTAAAAATAAAAAATGTTCTAGAGTATAAAACGAATTCCTTGACCTCAACTATTAACTTAAGTTTTTGGTCGAGTTGGTCTTCTAATATGGTATTAGCGCTAACGTGACATAAAAGTCACGAATTCAAATCTCATCCACCCCTCCCTTCTAAGTGTAATTATTAAGCACCGACTCTCAGACCTTAATCATCAGCTTTACTCCTAGGAAGCCAAAATTCTCCAACCATATAACCAAACAAGCTCTAAGTTTACAAGTTCATAATAAATCTTTATGGTAGATAAAGTCATAAAACCCATGAAGGTTAAAGAATACATACATTTGGTGGCAAAGGCTCTTGGGTTGTGTTTTGATATCCTTGTGATGGTGGAATAATTAATCTTCGCACTCCTCCGACCCTCATTGATCTTATGGCTGCTTCAATACCTGAGTACATTATACATGTTAGCTACTACCAGGGTACGAGTATTAGTTTTGTATACAATGATTAATATAGTGTTGGGAACTTGATGCCTAGAGGCAATGACATTCAAAACTCAGGCCGCCTAAAGGTTTGGGCCTAACAGCCTCAATGAGCAATGCCAACTACATCATCAATTATTTCCACGTATTTATAGAATGTTACGAGTCGAGTACAAAGTTAGTATGTAATTACTTTGTTACGTTGGAGCCAAGTATGAAGATGAAAGGGATTGGTTCCCCACTTGAGTCTTTATGATCATAAGTTGAATCAAAACAAATCTTCCATAGTAATGTATTGATACCTTCAACATTTTTATTCAATCCATGCCAATGCCAATATTATTCAATAATCAATACATATCACGTATGTCGATCATATATATGAACAACTTAATTAAATACGGAGTATAATATACCCTATAGGCTACATAATCATATGATCATGTATGTACAAAAATGATAAAAACTCTCGAATATAATTCATATCACTAAGAAAATTTTAAGATAGAATAGGGCCTACGTCGAACCTGATCCCCATCAACAACGGTAAATCCGTTGCCAAGACGTAGGTCCAAGGCCTTTACACCACCAGAATTCGGGAGGTCATAGAATTTCGCTATTGAATCACTTGAAGTAGTAGAAGTTGATGACAAAGAAGCATCAGAAAATGAGAAAAATAATGTTGGAGAAACAATAGATGTTATGACACAAGTAGAGAGCAACAATCTTCTACTAGTACTATTTTTAGTACACTTGATTGATTGTGCCACTACAGAAGATGGAGATAATGTTATGGATGATTTATTTGATTGATTTGTTTCATAAATATCTGAGGAAATGGTTGAATGGTGAGGTGCATGGAGAGTTATCATGGTCATGTAACACCTTAGTGACCTTACAAAAATTAAGCTCTAATTTATCTTGTTCTTCAAATGAATGGACAGGAAATTTTTAAAATCCTTTTTAAAGGTTTAATTGGTGTTTGAGATGTATGTGCCTATGTGGTCATGTCATGTGGTGTGTACTTCAAGTCACACTAGTGTAACCACTAGAATTGGTAGCTATGCAGGGGTTACCAACATACCATTGATTGGTTGTATAGTATACTATCTAATTTTGTACCACGTCTATTCTGTTATGGAGATATTATAAGGAGTCATTTGGTTTAACTAAGGGAAAGAAATTGGGGTCAAAAAAGAGAAACAAGGGGAATAATATGAATAGACCTTATATGTAATATATTGTTTGTTTTACATAACAAAACGAATAGTTTTAGAAATACAACCACCCCACGGTCCACACAACCACTACTTTCCTACCGTTTCTAGCCAACATCAAAACCCCCACTACTTCGCCGTCCCTCGCCACACCTCCCCCACCATCCGGCCGCCCTTCACCATCCCTCTCCTCAACCATCTGGCCGCCCTTCAGTGGTAGGTTTAGGGATTGGTGGTGTGGTGGTTTTTTTAGGGTTTGTTAGAGGGTTATTGTTTGGTGGGAGGGTGGTTTCAAGGGTCTAGGTGGTGGTTTCGGGTGAGAAGGGAGGCTAGGGTAGATGGAGGACGGCTGAGATGGTGGATGGGAGGCGAGGGGGTGGATCAAGGGGCGGCAAGATTGGCAGGTGAGGTGGTGGTAGCTAGGGGTGTTCATTAGCAGGTACCCGCGTTTTCGGGTACCCGAACATGCAGGTAGTGATTTTAACTACCTGAAAAATTCGGGTACCCGCAAATCGAATACCCGATTTAAGCGGGTCGGGTATACAGGTATCCGAGTTATGTTATTCGTAGGATAATATAATTATATTAGCATTAAACTTGAATTCGTGGTTAAGTAAAATGGCTCTCATACCCTTAGTCAAGGGTTCAATTCCTCCTCCCAACTAAAATTTTGGGAATGCAATATTTTGTGTTAGTCTTTCTCTCTTCCCTCCAATTCCTAATTTCATATGACACATCCTCTATATTTTCTCCTCCAAAATCACCATTATTGCTATTTTCTTTTTTCAATTAATACTTCATAATTCTAAGAGATGAACTTCTCCACCTTCATTTCTCAATTTAGCATTTTACTCTTGAATCTTGTTATAATCTTGGCAATGAAGTAAGTAATTTTTTATTTTTTGTTGCTTATTAAAGTTGTTTTACACGCAAACTATGATTTTGAGGGCCTATTTTTAAACATTAGCACAATGCCTCATATATTTCAGCCTCGGTCCTGATACTATGTAGAATATACTTTGTGCCAAAGTATATTAATATAATTATAGTGATACTATGTAGAATATACTTTGTGCCAAAGTATATCAATATAATTATAGTAGGACTGTAGGATACATCCATATAGGAAACTTAAGTGAGAGAGAAAGAAAGTGAAAGAGGTTGTGGTTAGCAAAGGGAAGAAACAAATAGTAGATTAAAAAGAGGTAGGAGGAAGTAAATTAAAGAGGCAGTAGCAGGCTAGTAGTAACATTACGGTAAAAATTAAAAGCTAACAAACAAGATCAGTACAGTAAGTTAGTTCTCTTAACTCTAAAGAATTAGGTCTTAGCGGGTTTTCGGGTACCCGGAAATAGCATTTTCATTACCGTTACCCTACCCGGTAAAAGACAAGTTTTAGCGGGCCGGGTACACGATCCGGAAAAACAAAAAAATTAAACAAAAATACCCAAAATTTTGAATCGGGTAATCAGGCCGGGTGATCCAGGTTGGGTATTTTTGAACACCCCCAGTGGTAGCTAAGGTTAGGTGGTTGGGTGGAAGTTGGGAAAAACGAAGAGAAAAGATCGGGGGGGGGGGGGGGGGGTTGAGGAGAGAATGAAAAAGTGTTTAAATGGAGGAATGAAAAATGGAAAAGGGAATACAGAAGTGTCATAACAAACACCATTAAAGGGATTGGAGGCAGTTGATTCTCATTCCCTTTGATTATTACCCCCAACATAGTTAGGGCATGTTTAGTGTTTACTTCAACTGAAAACAGCTGAACTGAACTGAAAGTTTTTTATGAAGGATTAATGAATAGAAAAATAGAAGAGCCGAACTGAATCGAGTTGAGCTGAGCTGAGCTAAACTGAAACATACTGATTTTAAGCTGGAGTAAACAGACCCTACATTTATAAATGGCCAAAAAATTGCATTGATAACCATAGAAATTCAAAGTGTGTTAATTAAAAACAAATGAAAGGAACGTAGGAGTATAACATAGTCTTACACGTACAAGATTCAATTCTGATTTCTAAAAATACCACATTGTACTAAAGGTTCAATCTTATAATATGATTGTGCTAGGTAGTATAATACGTAGTATATGCTTAGGTTATATTATGTATTCATGTCAATCGAACTTATTAGACTAGTACCTAATAGTCAAGGTTCGGACAAAAGTAATCACCAAAAATTGATTGAACTTATACGAAGTAGGTATAAGACTATACAAGTAATTTATGTCATGTGTACTTTTTAGTGCATGTACAATGGCAAGTAAATTGTTAAATTTGCTTACATTGCCACATAAGAATTCCATTATCCTCTATTTCTAACTAATTTATATTCCAATGGTTAGTTAATTGTTAAACTAGCTTACCATTAAAACATGCTCCACTTTCCATCAAAACATTGGTATTACTTATACTTAAGCCCTGTTCTCCTCGTCTTATTTTTACTTATTTTTAGCAAAAATAAGTTTAATTCAGCAAAAATAAGTTCAGTTCAGCAAAAATAAGTTCAGTTCAAAAAAAACAAAAAATCTATATTTATTATGCAAATTAATTTGTACATGGATATTTATCTGTGCATTTTAAATGAGAAATTATGGTATAAAAACAGTAGAATATAATTTTAAAAATATTTAGGTAGCATTTTCGAAGAGAATATGTATTGTATGGAAATAATATGTAAAAAAAATATTTACATATGATTTTATATTTTTGATGGAAAATTGGAAATATATTAATTTGTATGAAAATAAATATATGTTAATATAGATATATGATAATATTATAATACATGGAAACTATATGGTACTAAAAAGAAGATGATAAAATATTGTGCATTCCTTTGTCCATAAGATTCTTGAAATTTGAGGGAAAAAATCAGATTATATATAATTTAGAGATTATAATAAATCAATTATTTTCACCTAAATAAAATTCAATTATAGTATATAATTTCCCTATAATTTTTAATTAGTATAAAACAAATTCAGCAAAAATAAGTTCAGTTCAGCAAAAATAAGACGAGGAGAACAGAGCCTTACTTGTGGGAACTACAGTAATATTTAATGTTATTGCTTAGTTTTCTTCCCAAGCAAATTAGCTTCACCAAGCTAATTTGCTAGGTCAAGCTAATTGTCCAATTTTGTTCCAATGGTTAAGCAAGAAGATATTACTAATTTGCCCTTATAGAGTCGAAGTAATTTGCTAGGGACTTTTAGAATTCGGCTATTTCACGATATAGCCCTAAACTATTGCAAAATACACCATATACCTTTAATGTTTCTGAAATGTACCGTATGCTTTTGAATATTTAACTATATTCACAAGGTACCCTTATTTTCCTAAATTTAATTTGAATACCTTCTAATTAAGATATAAAACCAAATTAACCATTAATTATCTTAATTTCAACTAATTGATTTAACTATCTAAATTATTTTACCCACCACCATCTCACAACCCAAACTCACGCCCACCAAGGCCTACGATCACTAAACCCATCTCACAACCCATTATAGATCCGCTCACGACCACCAAACCCACGACGACCACCACCTAACCTAGAACCCAAATCCACCACTAAACCCAACAAATTCGAAACCTATCAACCCTAGGACAAGAACCTAGAAATTCGAAACCCATGCTACATACCTTAAAAAATTTCCTAAAACCCAAATTAATATCGAGTACTTTGAAGAATCAAACACTTCTTTGCCTTTAAATTTACCATCACATTCATCAATGAGAATGGGTCAATTCAATAGGATGAAGGTGAAATGAGGTTCGTAGAAAGAGAGAGGAGGAAGAAGAAGGAGAAGATGAGTGGGGGGTGGTGAGTAGGTAGTGATGAAGGAGAGTGATGGTTTTGTAAAAGTAATTTGAATTGGTTAATGTAATTAATTGATTTAAATTAATATAAATAAAAGTTAATCAATTTTTAATAGGAATAATTCACAAAAATAATCCCAACTTTTGGTGGTCACTTATTAAAAGACCAAACTATTGATTATCCAAATTTGGACCCAACTTCATCAAGTATTTTCCAAATTTGGACCCCATTAAAATTTTACCTACAAAAATAGGTAACATGAATTAATTAGCCGGTTGAGGACCCCACATGTGTTTTTTTATTATTCCAGCAGTTTGACTCTTTGTCTTTTATCGTTCTTATAAAAGACCGTTGTTCCATCAATTTTTCTGTGTTTCTTCTTTCATTCTTCTTTCATTCTGCTTCCTTTTCTCCTTTTCAATTTTTTTTTAATTTTCCTTTTGAAGCTTTGTCCATGTCTTCCTGTAATTCAGCCTCAAGGTCTCGTTCAAATAGTTCGTCATTGCCTCCTCTCAGATGCTTCCACAACGAAATTGCGCCAATTCGTACAATTAGGGTTCCAGGTCCAACGTATGGAAAACGCTTCTATGATTGTGTTCATTGGCCTGTAAGTGAATTTCTCTTAGTTGCACGAGTTAGGGGTTTTGGTAGTGTTTAATTTTGAAAACCCAAGTTTGTTAATTTTGTTGTTAATTTAAGGTTGTGTTAATTTTTGATTTACAGAGACATTGTGGCTTCTTCAAATTTGCTGATGAGGTGGATCAGGTTGCTGACCTTCAATATGAGCTTTTTGCGAGGGATGTCACTATTGCTGGGCTTGAGGTTGAGAGGGATTCTTTGGTGAACACTATTACACAGTTGAGGGAGAATAACTGGAAACTGCAAGAGGATGTAGCTGAGCTTGCAGTGGAGAATTGTGAAAGGATGGGAGCTATGGAGAATGCAAAGAATGATAAGAAGCTGTTGGGGCTGTTGTTTTTATCTTGGGTGTTCATTGCTGGTGTTCTTTTGATGAAGTCTTACTGATTTTGTTTGATAGCATAGGTTAGTTGCTGTTGATGAGGTTGTTAATGTTGGATAGGTTAGTTGTTGTTTGTAGTTATTGTGTAGGTTAGTTGTTGTTGGTGTTGAATTGGTGGAGAATTTTGCAGTAACATCCACCCTTTTGTAATGACATGATGAGTGATGAACTTATTAACTTGAATGAATGACAAATTTGGTTCTGTTACATGATAGTTTTTTTGCTTTTGATAAACATTCACATGATACAAGCAGTTTGCACTTTTACACTAAGTAGTAATATTCCAATCAAAGTAGTACACAGAATGAAACAAAGAATGAGACAGTGTTGTTGTTGAACCTTTCATTGCCATATATATAAGTTGTTGTTCACAACTCTAAGTACTTCATAAGGACAACAAAGTTCATGAACATTGTTAAGAAGTGTTAATGTACCAAATAAGTATGACCTTGAGTAGTTCATAACTTGAAGGTTGATAATGAACATTGTTCACAAGTGTTAATGTAGCAATACATCTTAAAACAAACATAAACAAGTAGTTCATAATTTCAAGAAACATAATACATCACAGTTCTATAACCAAAAGGGGATCTAGTGCATAGTGCAACTAAGGCAATACATCACAGTGCATAAAGCCAATACAGTGCATAGTGGCACAACTAAGGCAGCTAAGGGTATCTACTTGTGGAGGCTTGACTAGGGTTCACTTCAGTTGATGTTTGTGTGAGTGTCCTTGGTCCTGCTCCAGAGGCATCCTGAAATTGTTGATCCTCACAATTAGTATCATGACAAAAAAATCAGTTAAACACTGCAAAAAACAAAAGTTATAAACACTAAAGCAAACACATACAACACTTACACTACTGTATGCTGTACCCTGTGAGTCAAACCAAACACCAATGCCTCTTGGTGGTACACTTCTTCCCCTTCCTCTCCCCCTCCCCCTTGTTCCTCTAACTGTAGCAGCAGCTCCTCCCCTCCCCCTTGATCCTCTTCCTCTTCCACTATGTGTAATCACCCTTCCACCCCTTCCTATTCTCTGTGGTTGAACTGTCACATTGTGATGCTGCTGTGACAGCTCATGCTCATGGTTTTCAGTTGTTGATGTTGTTGTTCTTGGTCTTCCTCTAGGTCTCTTACTTCCTTGGTTAGGTGGGGGAGGTTGTTCTGTGTTCTTGTTGGGGCATTTCCTCTTGTTATGCCCTTTGTGATGGCATATGGAACATGACATCTCTACACCATGCTTTGTCAATTTCCCAGGCCTCTTGGGATCCTCATAAGGATCTTTTATCCTATTTTTCCTAGGTCTTCCTGGACCAATTTTGATTGGTGGGGGATCTAATGCCAACTCAACTGAAGGCCAATACCTTTCACTCACTAGTGGAGGGATGCTAACACCATAAGCCCTAGCATACACTGCTTTTGTGTAGCATGCATCAACAAAATCTTCAGCATTCTTGTGGCAAAAATAGATAGCAGCTATAGAGTGACAGCAAGGAATACCAGTCATATCCCATGCTCTACAAGTGCATGTCCTTGCTGCCAAGTCAACATTTAAGTTTTGAAGCTCATGTGTGACTTGAAACAAAGTTGCACTTGATGGCATTACAAAACATTTGCTTGCCTCATCTTTGTTCTTCTCTAGTTTCACTTGAATTCTAGGACACACAGACCCATTCCACTTCTGCATTTCTTCACTTTTAACCACTAGCCTTTGCATTAGTTGTCCTCTGATTTCCTCTAGCATATCAATTAGGTGTTTGCTCCTAGCTGACACTATGTAACCATTGAAGGTTTCTGCCATATTGCTAGTAACAACATCAGATTTGCAGTCACTAGACAAGAATGCCCTACAGAAAACCTTAGGGTCATAGGCAATAAAAGCCTCAGCTGCATCTTCATCACTTTCCCTCAGTTCAGCTAGTGCATCTTTGAAATCAGCCTTATTGTAACTCCTAACAATCTTCCAAAACATCATTTTCATGTCTTCACCACCAAACTTCTTATGCCAATTGGAGAAAATGTGCCTAGCACAATGTCTGTGCTCACTTTTTGGGAATATAGTTGCAACAGCATTAAGTATACTCTACAATGCAAAGAAAAAAAAAATGAATGCTATCAAAAGCAGATATCAATGCTACATGAAGGTTGACAACAAAACAAATCTGAAACTAAGAACAAATGACAACACAATAGCAAGTATACCTGATGTTCATCAGAAACAAACACAAATCCTTCACCCTCTTCAGCTGAAAGTGAGTTCTGTAACTTGCTCAAAAACCAACTCCATGATTCATTATTCTCACCCTCCACAACCCCCCATGCTATAGGGTACATTTGGTCATTGCCATCCCTACCAATTGCACACAGCAAAGCACCACCAAGAAAAGTTTTTAAAAAGCATGCATCAATTGCAATGATCTTTCTACAACCAGTAATCCACCCCCTTTTCACCCCCTCAAAGCAAATGTAAAACCTCTGAAATATTGTTCTTTTACTCCTTGCTTTATCAATTGTGATCATGTCTATATCTTCAGCTTGTCCAGTAGCCTTGAGTGCAGCAATATAACTTCCAACCTTGTTGTAATGTGATTTCATGGAACCATGTAAAAGTCTATGTGCTCTGTACTTCACTTTATAAGCAAAACACCTCTTCACCATGACCTTGTAAGCAAGCCTAATACAGTCAATGATCTCTTTAGCTGGCCAATGGGGTCTTGCTTTAAATACTTCCAACAACTGCTTAGCCATCCATCCAGATTTCAGTTGTGTGTTTCTCTGCATATTCCTCACACAACTGTGCTCCCCCATCACAGTTTTGACCACAAAGCAGCCCCTTCTATTATCCCAACTTCCATAAAGCCTGAATGGACATCCCTTTTGGCAATGTACACCAAGTCTTTGATTCCTTCTCTTGTTGCTAATCAAAAACCCTACATTTCTTCCTTGAAAGACTCCATATTTTGCAACTGCTTCTTTAAATTCAGTTCTACTTGTAAACCTTTGACCAACTTTCCATTTAAAGTTAGCAAAGTTTGTGTTAGGACCAACTAACAAATCACCCTTGCATTTTCTTAAACCCCTGTTCTCTTCTTCACCACTATCAGGAGGTGTGTGGATCTCCTCATCACTGTCACAGTAGTCACTAACCCAACCCTCCTTTGCTTCAGCTGCATCACAATCATCAACCACTTCCTTAGCACTTTCAAGAACTTGTGAACTTAATCTTCCACTCTGAGCATCTTCCTCCAACTTCTTTGACAGCTCTAAAATGTACTGATTCCACCCTTTAACTCTCTGCCTAGCTGTTTGATATTCTTCATCATCAGTTTCACAACCCTCCTCCAACAACTTCTCCTCTACAAGCTCCTCTAATGTATCCTCTACTGCCTCACTCTCCTCAACACAATGTTCCCTCAAAGTGTTATCCTCATCATCAGAAGTCTCACTGTCAGATTCCAAATCAGGATCAAAGTCCTCATCATCTCCACTGTCACTGCAAGATGGAGGCAGTAAATCTTGCCAAGGAATAGGACTCAAAGGCCTATCATCCTCCCATTGATAGCTTTGTGGTACATCATTCACATCAAATGCATGTGTTTTAAGGGTTTCATGTGTTTCAATTGGCTGATCTTGTTGAGTGGTTTCAGATGAGATGAAATCAGAGGATGGGTAATGTGTTTTCAGTTCAGCTGAGGTAGACAAAGAATGTTCTTCATTAATTTGAGTTAAGATTTGTTCTACATCAATTTCAGAATGTGAGGGAGGTTTGTCTTGAGTTGAGTTGAAATAATTTTCAATAGGTTGAGATGTCACAAAATCTTGTGGTATGGACAATGCATGCTTTTTAACTACAGCTGAAGAAGAATCAGTAGGGTGTTGGATTGGTGGTGGAATAACAACAGCTTCAGGGAGATGAGATGAAGCTGCAACAGTAGATGATGGTGAATCTGATTTTTGATTAAGCTGAGATTTTTTTGCAAGTGAAGATGAAGAAGGCTTTCTGCAAGGTAGTTTTTTGGGCCTAGGTGATAATGGACCTTTGGTAGGTGACTTCAATTTATTAGGTGAAGAAAGAGGTAGTGTTTGGACATTTGGACTTCCACTGTGGACCACAAACAACTCAAGCCCCTTATTTTCAACACACAACTTTGTCATCTTCCTCACTTCATCATCATCAAAAACCTTAACTAAACCCTCATCTAATGACACATCAGGGATACGATAATAAATTGCTTCAATGTTACTATAATTCCCACATTTCACAGCTAGCTCATTTAGGTAAAAACCACAAAGTTCATCTGGATCAATATTAAAAGTCTTTCCCTCTCCACTAAAATAACGCATCTTTCTCCTATTGTCTTTCCCAAAAAAACCCCCATGCCAAATCTTCAAACATACTTCACCCTCCATCAAACAATACTAAACAACTACAACAATCAACCTGATAATTACAACATAACAACAACAATTAACAACATACACAACCAACCTAAAACAACCCACTTAAACAAAAGACAGAACAATGAACAACATCACCATTGAGCTGGCAGTTAGTCAATATATACAGCAACAACATCAATTCACGACAACAACAACAACATAAACAAGAACAAATCTTCACCAAACATGCATTCAAATAATTCTATTGCTTTGACTGTGAAAATAAACAACAATTACAATTACACAAACTAAATTAACCCCAACCAAACCACCACCAACATATAAAACAAAAAAAAAAAAACCAAACTTTGTGAGTACAAAATTCAACTGAAATAGTCGTACAATAAGGCACTAACCTTGTTTATTCACACTTCAAACCCTGAATTGCAGTGTTGTCGTTGTCGTTGTCGAAATTGGGGATTTTGGTTTGGTTGCCCTTTCAATTTTTTTTGTTCGTTGAGGAAGAAAGAGAGGTAAGAAAGAGTAGTGAAAAAGAGTGAGTAACAGTTAAAGGGGGAAGTCAACCACTTCCCACTATTTAATTAAAATAAATTAAATTCAATAAAAACTTAAAAAAAAAAAATGAAAAACAGCAAAAAAAAAACAAAGTTACCAATTTAGTAGGTAACCAGTTAAGTAGTCCAAATTTGGAAAATACTTGATGAAGTTGGGTCCAAATTTGGATAATCAATAGTTTGGTCTTTTAATAAGTGACCACCAAAAGTTGGGATTATTTTTGTGAATTATTCCTTTTTTTTAAGGGTAAGTAAAATAAGAGTATATTGTGACTTAAGGCCCTCTTCTCCTCGTCTTATTTTTGCTTATCTGAACTTAGTTTTGCTGAACTGAACTTATTTTTGCTGAACTGAACTTATTTTTGCTGATGTGAACTTATTTTTGCTGAACTGAACTTATTTTTGCAGATCTGAACTTATTTTTGCTGAACTGAACTTATTTTTGCTGAACTGAACTTATTTTTGCTGAAATAAACCTATTTTTGCTGAAAATAAGTGAAATAAGACGAGGAGAATAGAGCTTAAGTTGAAAGTTCATGGGCATATGGTGCATTTCTGAAACATTGAGGGCATATGGTGAATTATGCAATAGTTTAGGGGTATATGGTAAAATAGCCGTTTAGAATTTGCAAGCTATTCCCTAGCTACAACCATTGTACATGGCTACATGCCCTTATAGATATTACTTCGATTTTTACTTTAACTGAAAATAATTGAACCGAGCTGAACTGAACTGAATTGAACTGAACTGAATTGAACTGAACTGAATAGATTAGAGTTGAACTGAATTGAGCTGAAAGTTTTTTATAAAGGAATGAATGATTAATGAATAGCAATATAAGGAAAGAGTTGAATTGAACTGAACTGAACAGAGCTGAACTGATTTTAAACTGAAGTAAACAGACTCTTATTAGTACCTTCGGATCAGTTTAAGTCTAAAAAACTAGATCTCACGGACTTGAGACTCCTCTTGGCCCACGCTGCTCTGAATATATATACTTTGTGCCTAAACAATTATAAAATGCCATCAATCTGTAAAAATGATGCCTCGATCTTCGCCATTAGTCAGATTAGCAATAAAGCCTAAAATAATGTCTCATTTACAGCTACTTCCCTAAATAAACACACTTGCAAAATACATAATTAGCTCACTACACTCTTTGAATGAGGAGGAAGAGAACTATGAAGCCATTGAAGCCCATAAAAAAGAAAAAGAACGAAGAAGCCTCTTTCTTTAAAATCATTCTTTCTAATTCTTCTTTATCCAAAAAACTGGTAATTTGTCCCTTTTTTTAATTTTTTATAATAATAATTTTCTTGAATTTATCTCTCATTCAACCAAAGTAATAATTATTTTAGAAAAATAAGATAAAATTGCTTTGTTTAATCTTCAATATGGTTATAATGAGTTGTCTTGAAGACTTTTTTTAGTTGAAGATCATAATTGGTGATTTGATATTTTATGTTTAATTTTTTCATAATTTTTCCATATATATGTTTTGTGATCATTGTAAACAATTATATGCTCCCTTTGTATTTTACTCCTTTTCCATTTGACATGTTTTATGTACTCCTAATTATTTGTATTAGTGAAAATTACACTATAATATAATGGATGACAATATATACGGAGTATTTTATTTTTTATTTTTCCAGAAAAATGATAAAGTCTAAATTTACAACAGTTATTTATCAATTACGTACACTAGTTTATGCTATTAAAAAGGAAAGTGAAGTTACTCTACTTTATAGTTTATACTACTTACAACTTACAAGAATCGTGAAGGTGAAACTGTCTTCTCATCAGTCATAAATGATACTTATTTGGTGAGAGCGAGAGATGACTCAGTTAGTTAGATTTTTTCTCCCGATTCTGAAATGGTCCAGAGTCAATAAATATTGATGTGAAATACTGTATGTAAGAGTAATTAATTAATAAACGGTATCAATTACTCCGTATTTACTTAGTATTAATTAATACCCCTTTGACCTGTTTAGGCTCTCATAGAAATTTAGCAAGATTTAGGGCCTATTTACTTCAGCTTAAAATCAGTTCATTTTAGCTCGGTTCAGTTCAACTCATCTTTTATTTTGCTACTCATTAATCCTTCGTAAAAAAACTTTCAGTTCAGCCCAACTCAGTTCAGTTGTTTTTAGCTGAAGTAAACAGACTCTTAAGTTAGACAAACATCATTTGATATTGTACCTTTAGTTTGTGAGTCCCGTAAGATTTTACGAAAGGGATCGATACGAAGAACATAGCTAGTTAGAAGATGACTAGCTGCTAGGTTATATTAAGTGTACGTTTTTGTTATGTACCTAATTTTGCATTGAAATTAATCATTCATTACTACTCCGAATAAACTTGATTTTGTTCCGGTGTTGATTGACAGAGGATTCCGAAATATTTTGTAAAGAATGTACTCTACGAAGAGCTTTGTAGTGTAGCAACCCTCACAGTTCCTACCGGTGAATCCCACAAAGTAGAAGTAGTCGAAGAGGACAATGAGCTATGGTTTCGTGATGGTTGGCCACATTTTGTTGACTATTTCTCCATAAACTATGATTACTTTCTTATGTTCAAATATGAAGGGAAATCGAATTTCAATGTTCATATATTTGACTTAACTGCTAGTGAGATATCTTATCCATGTAAGGCGAATAACACTACTAGTCTAGGACATGGTCATGACCAGCCGTGCCATATTAATGTAATAGATAGTGATGTTGATGATGACAATGAAGAGCCTGAAATGCTGCATAAACCTTCTGTTAGCTCAAAATATTCCGAGGTAGAAGTTATGCAACAAGACAGTGATGATGAAGGACATATAAATCATGTGCCTGCATCTAGTAAGTGATCTGGTTGAATAGTTTACAAGTTTTCGCATCATTGAACTAAATGGCCTGGGTTTAGATTACTGAATTGAGTTCGAATTTGCACTTTGCAGAGTACCCTGATTGGATGAAAGAGTGTTACGAGAGGCTAATTAAGGCTGCAATTGATGTTGGAATGTTCTTGCCTGAAAATAATCCTTTCTTTGTTGTTGAGATAAAACATTATGTTTTGAATAAAGGAAGGTATTTGGTAAGTGACTTTGGCATTCCTCTATATATATTAAGATTTGTATTGAATGGCTCGGAAGTATTTACTTTGCATTGCTCTTTAATTTATTAAGTTTCGTATTCATGCAGAACATTCCGAAGCCCTTTGGTCAAAAGCATCTCGGCAGTAGAACCAAACTCGTTAAGTTTGAGGCGTTTGATGGCAGGCAATGGGAAGTTAAGTGTGTAGTACACTCCTCAAAGTATTGTTTTCATGGAGGATTGTTGGTCTTTGCTCGTGAGATAGGTTTGCAAGTAGGAGATATCTGCATTTTCGAGCTAATTGATGCAAAAAAGTTTGTGCTGAAAGTTCATGTTGGTAATAAGAAGCCACAAATCTATATTGTTGTTGATTGATCATGCATGAGCATATCTTTTGAAGTTTGGTGCAGATGCTAATTATGTTAAGTGACTCAATTATATAGTCTTGAACTTGCTTAGTGTGTGAAATTGTTTGAAATATGTGTTACTTTCTTATGTTTTGATGATCAAAATAGGAGTATATATGGTTGAAGATGATATTTATGTAGTACTAAGAGTCTGTTTACTTCAACTGAAAATAACTGAACTGAACTGATTAGAGCTGAAATGAACTGAACGGATTTTAAGTTGAAGTAAACAGACCCTAATTGCCGGCTATATATAGTTTTTGGTCAGAATTTCTTAAATGCATGTTCGTGCAGTACGTGGTTTAGTGGGTTTCTTTATGGTGTGAAGTAGACTATATATACGAAGTACTAGAGTACATAAATTACAAAGACTTAATTAAGTTATAATGACACACGAGTTAAACAACCCTTTCATCTTCAAAGTTGAACTAAAAAAACAAAGAAAGCGATATTACAACAATCAAAAGATAGAATCATAGAAATGCATATCTATAGAAGACACTTTTGTAAGAAAACCTTTGTTCTCGGGGAGCTGTCTCTATAAACCCCTTTGAATGTCAAGACTCAAGACCATTGGCTGCGGGAATAATCTAAAATGAATGACCGATTTTTTAAAAACAAAAATCATTTTGTTTAAGCAAAAACAAATTTGTTTAAAATGACCGATTTACTACTTTGCATATTCCTGTTTTATATAAATAAAAAGAATTAATGATCGATTTTTTAATAGTTTTACAGGAATTAATAATTCAAATATAAAGCTATTGCACAGGATAACAATAGTTTTAAGAAGGTAATATTGAGATGTAATTAATAATAAGAGTTTTAATATTATTAATAATATTATTGCAAGCGATTTTAATAGCTCAACAATAAAATTATTACCCAAGATTTCAACAATTTAAATAAGATAATAATGATATGTAATAAATTACAATTAAAATTTTTAATAATATTAAAAAATTATCAACAATTTTGTACGTGAATTTAATAGCAGCTTAAATATAAAACGATTGCATGGAATACCAATATTTTCAAAAAAAAAACGCTATATCAATTAATCAAATAAATCAATTAGAGTCTTAATCCTAAAATTGAGGTCGGCTACATGAATCAAAATTAATCATTCCACGTAGTCATCCACATAAATTGTCCTCCTTCATCCCTACGATCGAGAACCTCATTCTCCTATACATCTAAATTAAAGTTTCATATTTTTTCTAACTTCTTCCCATCAAGTCATTATAAAAAAATAAAAAAAAAACAATATACTTAAGTAGAAAATACATACATATGTTTTTTGTTTTTCTTGATTGGTGACAATGAATTATTATTTTGATTTTAGTAATAATTGCAGCTATATCATTTAGTTGATTTATTTATAGCATGTTTGAAGTTATTTTTTTAAAGTTATCCTCTATTATAATTATATATTTCATAAAATTTATTTAAATTAATAAAAAATATTAAGTTATTTATAGAGTTATAAATAAATTAAATAGTCAGATGACATTATTTTCAGGAGTAAATCGAATGAAATAAGTAATAACAATATACCTCATAATTATTTTTATACAATTGTTTTAAAAGAATTTATTTATCATATAATAATTATATAATTTGTATTTGTTTCAAAAATACAAATAACCTAAAATCTTTTTTTAAACAATTATCAAGATAAATAATTATTTGGTTTTCAATATTAACAGTTAACCAATCAAATCACACGAGAACTATATTAGTTAAACTAAATGCAATTACAAACTTAGTATTGTTAGTAACAAAGATTGAAATTGTTTATTGTCTATTTCGTGTTGTTTTGTTATAAAGGTCACGATGTTTGCGGTTAAATTTATAGTAGTCTCTTAGTCATTTTGTGGATGGGTTTGGAGGGGTGCGTTGGATACCACTTTATGTAGGTTTTGAGGGAAGATTTTAAGGAGGAATGTTCAAAAAATGCGGATTATTAAAGGCCGCCGCTGCCGCCGTAAGTGTAGGTGGTGTTGATGAAGAATACTATGACATTTTTTTTGTTTGGATTTTAGAAAGAGTGATCGTACAATTCAATACACTTCGTAAACAAATTCGGGTGGCAATATATATACAACCATACAAGTTTTTAGATTTTATCACAATTCGTGCACTTTTTTTTAAGACTGTTAATCTTGATTATATTCCGCGTGCCTTTTGTTTTGGACCCTCCATCTTGATACCTATTCATCCACTATTAATTTTTTGTGTTTTGTGTTTTTTTATTAGGGTAACTTTTTGCATGGCGTGTATTTTTCATGGCAAGGGTAGAAATAATGTAACCATATTTATTTAAATTTTTATTTATCTAAAGTTACATTTGGTCATAAGCAATCTTACTTGTTGATATATGGGTTACTAATTAGTTTTTTTGGGTTACTTTATTTTTAGAGTAATGAAAACGGTTTGCGATTACTTGTCTTAGGTAAATAAATGGAGACAAACTCTTAAATGTGGCCTGCCACATAGTAAATAGTGGTGCGGCAGGCCCAATAAATAAAAGAGTCTAAATATTTTTAACCCTTCATGTATTATGTTTTTCCTTTATTTTTTTTTATTTTAATTTTAAAAGATTCTTCTTTCTCAAAATTTCAATACTCATCTGACCACATGCATTTCATCCAGTTTTTTCCTATTTTTCTTCCCCACATCCATTATTTGAATCTTTTATTCTTCTACTCTATAATTTCATCATTTTTTTTACTTGGTTTTAGTTTCGAATGATCTTGATTTACTTTCTATCATTTTTATTTTTTTTTAACACAAAGTTATTTTTACGCCTNACTTTCTATCATTTTTATTTTTTTTAGCACAAAGTTATTTTTACGCCTTTTTTTAGGGTAGGAAATCAAAGTTATCTCGCAAATTTTTTTTTATTAATTTGTGTTTATTTTATTTGACAGGGTTACTTAACTTTTTCAGGGGTTACTAACAGCCCAAACTTTTGTTGAAGGGGTTACTTAACTTTTCTAAGGGTTATTTATCTTTGTTGTAGGGGTTACAGATCTTTGTTGACGGGGTTACTTGACTTTTTTAGGGGTTACTAATCTTTGTTGAAGGGGTTACCTAATTTTTTATGGGGTTACTGATCTTAGTTGGAAGGGTTAATTTTTTCAGGGGTTACTAATCTTTGTTGAAAGTGTTACTTAATTTTTTCAGGGGTTACTAATCTTTGTTGAAGGGGTTACTTAATTTTTTCTGAGATTACTAATCTTTGTTGAAGGGGTTACTTAACTTTTTCTGGGGTTACAAATCTTTGTTGAAGGGGTTAATTAACTTTTACCGGGGTTACTAATATTTGTTGAAGGGGTTACAGGTTACTTAACTTTTTCTAGGTTAATAATCTTTGTTAAAGAAGCTACTTAACCTTTTCTGGTTAATAATATTATTAGCCATCAGATACAGTTACGATCTTCAAATTAAAGCTCTGTATTTCTCAATCCCGCTAATTGCAAAATTAAAACCCCTTTTCAGTTTTCACTTGATATATACCCAAATTAACAAAAACCAACTAAATTTCTCAATTCCTTTCTAACCCTATCATCACTACTTAATCAATTCACTTTAATCATCGTTGTTTCATTAAAAAAAAAAAAGAAGAAGAAGTTATCGTCATCATCAACGAAACTTGAAGAGCAGTTCCATGGGAAAAACATCAGCGTTGTGTTGTCTGCGACGAAACCCGTGCTGTTAACAAAAAATTGTTGTCAATGGAGTCGTAGGTTTCAGGCTAAAGAATTAGAGAAAGAAGGTGACTTGTATAGGCTGAAGGAAGTAAAAATGGTGGGTGTTGGGATAGAGACAGATTTATTTTAGTTTTTTTTAAAAAAAAAAAATTTGATTAGCTATAAACGGAGTTAATTAACAGTGGTGGCCACACGGTTTTCTTATGGTGCGGCATGCATGTTGTACATAAAACACGTTCATAAGTTAAAAGGTTAGTATTTGATTACATAATTGGATATGTAGATTTAGAATTGAATGAGAAAAAGGTAATGAAAGGAAAAAAAAAAAAAAATTATAAGCCCATGTGATAATGACCGATGAAGTAGTGAGACATGCATATAAAGGCTATTTATTTTTTCTTCGTTAAGTGTTTGATTGTTTTACACACAACAATTCAGCTTGTTTCCCTCCAATATAATACTATAATTGTACGGGATACCAATAGTTTAAAAAACAATCTAATTACACAGGATCGCAAAATAATTATATAAGCTATTTAAACATGAATTACATGTAATCATATATTATTGTTGTTTATAAATTGTTTTTTGTTAAGTAATTTTGATAGAAATTGTAGTTTTATCATTCAATTGAATTGAAATTGCACGATCACAATATTATATTTATTATTTAAATAGGAAAAAGAAGATTTTTTTTAAAAGAAATTATTTTGACATTCTATGCAAAATTAAAAGAACTACGAGTAATTCTTGATTTTGTTTTTATTGGTAATATTAATATTTTAGGTTATTGATCGATAATATGGTGTTAAACTAAATTTTAAGAACAATATAGATAAGAAGGATAACTAATGATTTTAATATTTTCATTTAGGATAACTAATGATTTTAATATTTTCATTTAGGATAACTAGATTTATTTGTTTAAAAAATGAAAAGCATTCGTACTATTTGCGAGAATCATTTAAATTTTATTCTATAATCTTTTGTGTTTGAAGATAATATATTGGTTTTATCATCCATAATAATTTAAAACTCTGTTTTATTACAAAACCTTATTTAAATTAACAAGCATGTTTTAATTTTCTAGTAGAGTTAAAAAAAAAAAAAGATTACGTAGCAATATATGTTGAGTAAATGGAAAAAATAAACGATACAAATTATATTGTAATAATTTATATATTATTATATAGTTTTTCAAAATTAATTGTACTCAAATTATAATCTACAATATTATATGATTTGTAGTTCATTTAAAAATACAAATAAAGTAATAAATATAATTTTGAATAGTAATTGAATACAAAGTACAAATTAAAACAACTATTATTTAGTCCAACACCACGGCTGTAAGCAAAAAACGATTGTAAATCTTTTAAAGGTCTCACCATCATTATCTAATCCAATTTTCACGTTTCATAGGAAAAAAAAACATAATTGGGTGAGATAAAATCATGGTAACTTTTTTTGACAAAAACATCGTTAACTTTCACGATGTTGCTCACCATGAAAGGTAAAAGTTTGGTGATGGACTCCCTCAACCTTGTCAGATAAGAGTTCTTTATCTAGATCACTAATGATATGATGCGACTGCATGCATAGTGATCAGCAATGATTTGGCAATTTCAACAAGATTAGAATATCCTTAGCAACTTTCATGTACTCTCTCACCAGTTGAGTCGATAGAGACGGCTCTCAGCAAATCATAGTTGATAAATTTCATTTTCCTAATTTAACCCTTCTTTTCCATTAAATACATTTTTGTTATTGAACAACCTATTAAATCTATTCCCGGCCACCTCTAATAGTAGACCCCCAAGTAATAAAAATGTGGGTACCAAACACGACCAAAGTGTGACGAAACAATAACAAGGAAACTGCCAAAGTAAAATATAGAGTAAATTGATAAAACAACCTATAAATAATTAAGAACGTGGCTCATCATAATATAATTATCTATCAATCCCTTGTTTTTGCTTAATTACTTACATAAAGCACTTTCATTTGGTAAGTAAGTAGAAGAAATTAAGTTTGTTGAAGTGGAGTCCAACAGAGTTGCAAGTCATTCATCATGTTCCCAACGTACATCATGTTATTGATCTATCAGCTAAGATATAAGGGATAATATATTATTTTATGAAACAAACAATATATGGTCGTATACATTTACCACACTTGCATGGATTTCTAAAGAAAAATATTACTATCACTAATCGTGTAAAAGCAGGCTTCAAATTACTACAAATGCAACAAATTTTTTGTTGCACGAATATATTCTTATATATATATATATATAGTCATTATTGACTTTGTTCACATTAATTACCTTTAAAAAAAATTAATTAATGATTTTCTGATCGAGTTTCCGTCGTCGTCGTTTGGCTGGCTATGCAAATTTTAGGATTTGATGATGCCCAAAGTTTGTGATTTGAGTGAGAAGGAATGTTTGGCACTACCAATATGAATGCTGTGATCTCCCATTGGAATTCTCCTAATTCCTGATTTATCTACTACACTTAAGTACTTGCATACGTGGATGTGGACCTTCACCCTTTGTTGGGACCCAGCGGGTACGTGGACCTTCTCGAAAGCAACGAGTTGCTTGTGTGGAGCCCAAGGCCCTGCTGGTGGTCTTGAGAATACAAGGAGGGTGTGAGCCCCATCCTTGGACCCTTGGTTTTTAACGTCTACATGTACTGACAACGAGAGTTGGCCACACCTTGCATGGGTCACACGGATGGCCTTTCCTGACGTACTAGTGTTGGACTTTCGATGACCATCCAAGGGAACCATGACATCCATTGGGGCGTCTGCTATTGTGTGGGTGAAGTGGGTGTAGCTTAGCCCATGTCCAAAGTGATAGACCACTGGTCCTTGATAAAACCTGTAAGTTCGCCCAGGGTAGCCAGGTCCGGATCGCATTGCCATGTTGGTCATAGGAAGATTGTTGAGGTACTCTTGAGGGTACCATGTCATTGGTAGCTTGCCACCTGTAAAAAAAAAAAAAGAAAGAATATGAAAAAAGATATGAAATTCTTAATTAGATTGCACTTATGCACAATATATACTTATTTATTTGAATTAAAATTGAATAATTTTGATTCCATGTGTATGTTTAGTACCTGGGTTATGTGTGCCAAAGAGGACATCTGCTATGGCTTGACCACCAGCTTGTCCGGGGTATCCAGCCCAAACAATAGCTGATATCCGTGGATCATTTTTAGCAAAGGACACATCCACAGGTCCGCCACTCATCAAGACCAAAACTACAGGCCCCTTCGAGGCTGCTGCAACTTTAGACACGAGTTCTTGTTGTCGGCCTGGTAAAAGTAGCCCGGCTCTGTCTTTGAACTCCGCCTCGATAGATTGATCAAGTCCCATTATGAGAACAGTTGCATCTGCTTGGGTGGCTGCTGTGATAGCTGGCCCAAATAGCTTGTCATCAGTGCACCCCACATTTGCACAACCCTTTTGGGGAATTGTCTTGGCATATTTTGCTATTCCTTGAATGGGATTTGTGTAACCACATGCAATACCTTGAAAATCAAAAACATACCAGCAAGTGTTAGTGAGTAACTGAGTGTTACACAACAATGTGACACTTTTGACTTTAGTGGTTAATATAGTGTTATTGTGTTACGCTGTTAACCTTTGTCTTTTATATATATATATGTTATAAATCACTAAAATCATAAATTGATCTTAACTTTTTTGTAACGAGGTAGAGGCTTACCAGCATAATTGCCGATCATGGTCACAGTGGCATCGGAATTAGGCCCAACGACGGCAACAGTGCGGTGGCGAATGTGGGAGAGAGGAAGTGATGGGCCACGATTCTTGAGCAAGACAATACCTTGACGAGCAGCTTCAAGGGCCAGATCTTGGTGGGCTGGAGTACATACATCTGCTGGGCCAAGGTTGCCATATGGTTGGGCTGATGGTGGGCCATCAAACATTCCTAGCCTCATTTGTACAGTTAATGTATTGGTCAAGGCATTGTTTACATCTAATTCAGTTAGTAGGCCCTTCTTTATGGCATCTTCTGTGTGGAGCCCAAGGAACGGCCCACAATCCAAATCCAATCCTGTAATATATTAGAAAATAAGTCATCAAGTGGTTTTCTAGCTTACTCCGTACTTATGGACCTTCCTCATGTTTGAACTTCCAAATTTATATAAACAACTACAAAAATAAATATCTTTTTAAATAATTTAGCGTATTACGATGTAGTAAAAAATTATAGTATAGGCAAAAAATTGAGAAGTCTGAAAATTTATTGACCTGCTTTAATAGCATCGGCTGCAGCTTCTTGAGGGGTTGATGTATAGTGTTGGTTTTTGTAGAAAACTTCAACTGAGTCGCAATCTGAAACTATATACCTATAAAACTAAGTTTAATTAGCTATCATATACATTACGAATATAGTTCAAACTACTAATGTGACAACTAAATCCCAACAACATGTATTAATTACCAAGTACAATATATTGGTAAAACAAGGGATTCAAAGTTAGTTACCCATTAAGATGCCAATCTCCCCTAATGGTGTTACGAAGAAGTTTAGGGTCAGCACAAGTAGGGATGCCATTAACTTGATTGTAAGAGCACATGATACTGGCAGCATTGCCTTCCATAACACATTCTTTGAATGGCACATCAAATGTGTCCACTATGTCTTGCTTGCTAACCTGTCCAACCATCATTATATATATATATATATATATATGTATGTATCAAACCTCATTTTATGAGTAACTCGCAAGAATAACTAAATCTATTACTCCGAAGTATGAATTAGTTTGCTGTATCGTCAATGATCATTTTATCGAGTTCAAACATTCTATCTCATAATCAACATACTTATTATTAGTGTGTCACCGTAGCATTGACTACTGTCGTAAACAATCAAATATCATTGCAACAAGAAAAGACAAAAAGCATTTCAATAAATTACGAGCGAGCCACTTAAAATTTAATTAGTCACTCTTTAAAAAGGTACCATTAAAAATAGTCTAAAAAATTATTCCACACTCCAAAATCAAAGAATCATATTATCGTAATGTAAGTTGATCTTTATTTAACTCATGTTACAAGCCTACATATATGCATATGAATATATGATCCGATCCATGATATGACATGAGATATAGTCCCACAGTATCCATATGTCGGACAAACTTGCCCAACTTGGTAGATAATGCTTAACACATAAATTATGTTGATTCTCTGACTACATCTAAACAAGAATATTATCTATGTTCATGATTAAAGCCAAATAAAATACTTTTTTGCTTTATTATCCTTTTGATTTGTTAATGTGTCAATTCATAATTTTACAATTATAGTAGTGGTAAGTAACATACACAAATATGAAAGTTACCTTAGCATTAAAATGAAAGCGATCAACACCACTCCAATTATCAAGATCATAAGCTGTGTAATGTTTGCAACAAGCAGCTACTTTCAACCGGTCACGGTCAGTACCTTGTAAACCTCTCACATAACTTGCTGCATATTTACCGGCTAAAACGGGATCTTCACCGGGAGTCTCTTGTCCACGACCCCACCGTGGGTCCCTCAATATGTTCACATTTGGGCTCCAATATGTTAGACCTCCCATCCCTCCGTTGTACATTGCTCTTGCCTCATCTGATACCACCTTCATTATTTTCCACCAACAATTCTATTAGCTTTTCTTTTTAAAATGTTATGTTATTAATAATAAAAATTTTTGACATATCTGTTCCGATTTAGTTGTTACATACACAAACAATACTTTCGTGGACTCGTGGTTGCTACTTGCTAGTGTAAGGTTGTATATCGTGACATCAACATGCTTAGGGTCGATTATGACAAACTCTATAAACTTATAGACAATTTTTAGCTCCAAAACTCAATCAATAATATTCATAATCAAGATGCATTTACGGAGTACTTGTATCTACTTTTGGGTCGTGTACATGTAAATTGCAATTTACCTCTAGTAAGAGTATTAAAGACTATTAATAGTTCATAGAATGATGAATATCGATTTTCTCATGTGACGTAAATTATTTTTCACGTTCACTAAATATCTATAATGGACCCCACACATAAAATATTTGATGGAGGGTACTACTGCCGTTTTGGCAACCAATTGAAGTGGACCTTCCAAAATATATCTAATGCAATTAATTTGCAAAGGTCTTTTCATCATACAATCCATTCAACATACATGTTGAAAATTACTATTCTAAGAATTTCAAACTTCAGTAGTTAGTAGAGTAAATTGGAGTACATTAAAGGGAAAATAAATAAAAAAAGAAAAAAAAAAAGTAGAAGAAGAGAGAGGGAGGAATTATATTGGCTGTTTTTTAATTCGCTAAAATCAATAGTTTTATTATACTTCAATAGTTTTAAATAATTAAAATGACAAAGATAGAACCACAATGTTATACTCCCCTCAGTTCTCTTTTGATTTATACATTTTATTGCATATATGTTAATTTACTTATTTCATCTTAAATATCTTTTGTTGTATATATATAATTATTATAATGGAAGACCCTATATATATAACTATGTTATGTTTTATATATTAAAAGTAAATTAAAAGATCATTTCATCTTATAAATAGTGTCAAGATTCTAAATATATCAAACAAAATAGAATGGAGGAAATATTGTTTTAAATTTTCAATCAATGATCAATTATTTAATGTATAAAATAAGTATTCCATAGTCGATAATAAAAAGTGACAACAACTGATCAATACTCGTAATGTTTGGAGAAAAACAACACATATGTTGGATAATATTTTACAAAAAAAAGTTAAGAAAACTAATACTCCGTAGTTATATTTTACCGGTAATGTTGATGGTATTTAGGTTTACTAACACGCACATATAATTATAATAGATTAGCAGTAACATGTTTTTTCCATTGTGTAGGTCATCTGAATTAGAAATAAATTAAAATGGATTGAAATTAGATAAACATGAAGCAACTACCAATATTCCATTCACATTGAATGAACCAACTTCATTGAAAAAAATGAGTATCTAACACAGTAACACATGCATGTTGCATTTTTATGTAATTCATCAACTTTAATTATGAAAATAGATAATATTAGAAATAGTAAGCAGCTTGCCAAAGACAAATTGCTAAACACCTTTTTATCACTTTATAGTTGATACGCTACTATATGAATAATTATCATATTATTATGATGCCTTTCAAATATATAGTGACATATGGTTTAAGTTTGCTATCTTCTTTGAAGTTTACGTCTCCTCATTACGTAAAAGATAAGAGAAAAGATAATTATTTGAAGATGAAGCTTTAATTAATTAATATTTTTTGACTTAGCAAACCTACTTTATTAGACCAAGTAATAGGTATTAGCTTGTAGCCAAATAAAATAAAGAAGGAACCCTTATTTAGACATAATGAGCATACAAGCTAAGATATGATAGATATAAGCAAGTTAGCAATGAAAGAGAAAGAGAAATGGATCTCACCCGTCCGATCTCCTCCCACAAGGAAGCATTAAATGATGCAGCAGTAGTAATCACTTGAGGAAAGCTAGTAGCTCCAGGGAATTTGCCTCCAAATTTAGTCCCTGGTCCCAAATTGGACACCCCATGTAATGCTTCCGACCACCACTCATAGTCTCGGATTCCAAGCCTAGGAACAGCTGCCGCATTATCCACCAAAAGTGTCACCTTCTCCTTCAATGTCAATCGTCCAATAAGATCTTTAACACGAGCAGCCACTGGCAGTGTGGTTTGACAAAATGGAAATCCTCGAACCCCAGGGTTACAAGCAAATGGGGCTCTTTGAGCCTCCACGTCACAAATAATAACCCTTCCTAGAACGAGTAGGAATAAAAAAATAATTCTACCTTCCATATATATATATATATATGTGATATGGAAGGATTATATATATTATGTTTTTGAGTTTTAAGGTTTGTGACAATTGAGTGAGGGAGTATGAAAGTTTGCTTAGATATATATATATAGTGTGAAGCCACTTGTAAATTTATTCATATATTTTGAAATTTTATAATTGGTGGCTCTAATATGTAGGATGTTGGATATATATGGTGATTGGTGCATGGTATGATGTGATGTGATGTGATGTTTAGAGGAAATATTAGTGATATGGATGTTCCTTTTTGAATGTGTTGTTGGTTAGTTGTTTGGATAAATGATAATGCATTGGAGGTAAAGAATTAATTATTTGCATTGACAACCAATTGGTGGGGAATCTATACATACACTATTGTAGGGAGAGAAGGAATGAAGGAAAGTGGATAATTTTGGGTGTGGTAGTAAAACTTGAATGTAACTACCAGTAGGCAGTAGGTAGTGAGCAATTATATGACTTTTTTTTCCCATCAAAACCGATTTCAATAATGATTTTAGTTGTTAAGTTGTTTAACAAATAACAACCCTTACATCTCAATTTTCATAATATTGCTTCCTGCCATTTCAATGGTAATATTCTTTCTTTTCTTAATTTTGTTTATACCTTTACGTACTCGTATAGTAACTCTTAACAAACATGACATATAAGAGCATAACCTCAATACAATAAATCGAAATAATAGAGATAGAACATTAATTAAAAGATGACCAAATCATCTGATACTAAAGAGGAATTATGCAACTAACCAGATTGCTTAATGTATTGGTTGCATGCAATGAGAAGCAAGTACAGTATTCGGCTTTATCGTGTATCGAACTTTAAAAGATGAGAAACTTTCTTATTTTACGTGCATAATTCCAAACATAATTAACTTTTTAAAACGGTTAAAGCGGTAAATTTTATCTAATCTAGACATCCCTCTAAAGCAAATGGATAAGAAAACTATATACCCAATTATCCCTATATAATTCATCTTTCTTTTTAATGGTTGCATCTTGCTATTCACATCCATCAATACATGAATACTAGTAAAATACTCGTGCGATACACGACTTACAATTTTAAATTAATTGTCGAAAATAGTTAATTTATCTTGATAATTGAATATAATAAAATTTATCTATTATTTGTATTTTTAAAGTAGCTATTAATTATATTATTGAATATATTATGAGTATAATTTATTTTGAAAAAAAAAAAAACAAAGTATACAGTAAAATTATGATTATTATTTACTATTTATTTAAATTACTCATGACCAATTATCTTTTTATAACTCTATAAAAGTTAAATACATTTATTAATTTAAATAAAATTTAATGAAATATAAAATTATAATGGATGATAAGTCGGAGAAAATAACTTCAAATTTCACATACCCAAAAAGTGTGCAATGTCATCATCAACAATTTTTTCCCTTGTTGAGTTTTTGTGTTTCATTATAACATTATAGCTACTTTATTTTTTATTTTGAAAATGTTAGTGATACATTATAAGTTTGTAATTGCAAGTACATTAATAGTTTTGATTAATTATCAAATCTACTAATCGTGAAACCGATCGATATTCTAGAATATTCATAAACTACAGATAAATTATGTAAAAACAAAAGGAGAACGAAGAGTGTATATAGTTACCTAAAGTAAACTATATTCATAAACTATCAATGAATTATTTAATTATCTTATACTATTGTTGAGCATATATTATTTGTAACTTAAATACATTTTTGTAATATACATGTATATAATAAAATTAGGTTTAACAATGTATTAACATTCTGATTTTCTTATTGTAATTAGGATGAAGAGAAAATTTTGGTTTTCAAAAATGCATATATTTTTATGGACTCTATATATTTATCTATAATAATAATATAAATAAAATTACCCCATAATTCAATTTTTTAGTCCTATAAAAAATAAAAAAAAGATTTGATGAAATTTTGATGGTAGTTCAAATGTTTGATTATGAAGTTAATATAATTAAATCATCCTAAACTTTAAAAATATTGTTAGAATGTCTTAGCAAATATTTTATTATAGTAAGTGAAATCTTACGTTGTTATTAGATTGTACAAAAAAGGGGAAAAACTTAATAAGGGCCTGTTTACTTCAGCTAAAAATTCGTTCAGTTCAGTTCAGCTTAGCTCAGTTCAGTTCAGTTCAGCTCTTCTCTTATTTTGCTATTCATTAATCCTTCAAAAAAACTTTCAGTTCAGTTCAGCTCCAATCAGTTCAGTTCAATTATTTTCAATTGAAATAAAGAGGCCCTAAAAACGAAGACTCTATTTTAGTATAGAGTGTGAAGTATGATTTCTATCATCATTATCTTGATTGTGACACAATAAAAGTCATCCTAAATGCTTGAGGGTGTCCTGTTAAATAAGTGAATATATCCATATTGAAAATTGATAGAGTACATGATGACTAAATTAATTACCATAAGCTTATATTTTATTCTTCTTCTTCTCCATTTTTTGCTGCTAAGCTTTTGAAGCTCGCTACTCACCAATTAATATTGTGATGGTATTCATTGGACTTATATGTAGCCATTTTCACTTCCGATGTAGGGCTATGATTGACCCAACAAAATTCATTCTATCTTCGCCCCTAACTCCCACTTATCCATGCAATTTTTGTACGTCATCTAATATACTAGTAATTATTGAATTATAGTCGAATTATTTTTAATAAGTGAAAGTCGTTTCAATAAGTTGATTAGGAAAACAAAGTTGTTGTCCGACTTGCACATGTGGTCATGTAGATCGATAATACAATAAGGGTTGAGTCCATAATGTAAACAATCATATTTCATAATCTATCTAGTTAAGTAAATAAATAACAAAAGATTGAAGTAGTTTCAGCAAACTTTTGTGATCTAAATGAAATTGACATATTCTTGAGTTCTGACATAGATAGATGTAAACACTATAAGAAAAATCAGACCGAATAAAAATTATGGTGAAAGCTAAGTTAAGGAAAATAATTTGGCCAATTGAACTTTAAATTGTAGTGATAAAATGGTAAATAACTCAGCATAGGACAGTCCTTTAATTTACCTATTTATATATATACAATGATATAATCAATTACAAAAAGGAGGTCCAAGTTACCCATTGGAGGTTGGCCTGGGGCCACCATATTCTTTAGAAGTAGGATCATTATTGTATTATTTTCAGATTGAAAGGTGAGTATTTTATTTTAGATTTGGATTTTTTTTAAATTTTTTTTGGCGTATCTATTTAAGATAAGAGCAAATTAGACATTTAGACGTGAGATTCTCATCTACTCAACTTCAGATTTTTCACGTAAAACAATACAGTGTATGTACGTACTAGCGGACTATGTAGCATGGGTACTTCTAATGGGTAGTCGTCTCCAAACTCGATTTGTTCCCGTTTTGGGGACGAATCCGATTCTTCATGTTATAATTTACCGTACCCATTAACAATATTTTTCAGATAAGTCGTTTTCTGTCCCCGTATCCGTATTCGTTTTCGACCCCGCTCCCGACTCCGTGCAACCTAGCTAGCGGAGTATTAGCTTAGTATCATTGTCCTAGGCTAATAAGTTTTATAATTTATCACGTCCACTCATACAACAGCTTATTAGATTTGAAGTGTAGATGTAATATCAGCTTTTCATATTTAGCGGTTAACAATTCCAGTTTAAAATAGGATGAATGAAATTTGAACTCATAATCTTTTTCTTCTACTTAATTATGAGTGTATGACAATTGACAAACTTTAGAGACTTAATTATGTTTGTTTGTTTTCATAACAAAAGCTAACACCTTGTTTCTAACTAAATGTATATGCTTGAGATATAAAAAGACTGATAATGTAATTAGTGATTAGTGACCAGTCCTAATTAAATACTGTGATTGTATATGATGCTTATTCATTGATTATGATTAGTTGATTAATTACCTTCATTATTATCACATCAATTAACTTTATGCCTAATTTAAATGTAATTGGGGTGTTTAATTGCTAGCTTTTCAGCTAGTTTTTAGCTTCTGTCAAACAACCAAAATACTTGTTTGTTTTTTGGCCTTTTACATTAGCTGAAAAGCTAGCTGTTTAGCCAAAAGCCATAAATTATTAAGAGGAGTTTTTTCTCTTGGCTTTTAGCTGGTAAATAAGTAAATTACAATTTTACCCCTTAAAAATTAAAATAATTTCATTTCTTAATTAAAATAAGCATTTACTTAAAGGTAATTTACATGCATACTAACAGTCAAAAGTTAACGGCTAGTTACCAAACAAATCAACTAATAGCTATCAGCCAGTCAAATAAGCCAATATAAAACTAGCAACTACCAGCCAATTACCAAACATGGTCAATATATATCAATATTACAGTCGCAATATTATTTGAGGATATCATAGGATTGTGTTTCTAAATCTATTAGAGAACCAACCCAATCAAAAGTTTAAGTTGATAATTGAGGCCCGGAAATTAATTTTATAGTCTATCAAAATCCTTGTCCAAATGAATCACGTGGTAGCATAATGCTCAATAGTCAATACTTGTTATAGTATGATTATGTTCATCGAT
Source organism: Suaeda aralocaspica (assembly GCA_016808085.1). Taxonomy (NCBI): domain Eukaryota; kingdom Viridiplantae; phylum Streptophyta; class Magnoliopsida; order Caryophyllales; family Amaranthaceae; genus Suaeda; species Suaeda aralocaspica. The sequence continues at coordinate 531,419 of PYUH01000775.1, forward strand.
GCATAATCATCAAAAGATTATAAATTTTTGTTATTGCAAATTATTTGAATGAAGTGATAGATGAATAAGAAGATGAATCAATAAGATTAATGTCCTAAATTAAAAAGGTAAGCTGAGCTCGACTAGGATAAACGAATGAATGACATAATGACATCCACCATAGGCACTATAAGGTATACTCATACAAGATACAAGTATACAACTGATGTAACAACATGGATATATGATTGTTAATTTGTGATACATGCTCATGTAACAAGATTGCGTAAAGACCTATCATATTCTATTTGATTCTATATAACAACGGATAAGAAAGCCAGCCAACAAACATGTCGCTATTGAGTCACGTTGGTGGCTCCAACATAATGTGGCATGGGCAAGCATGAATGTTCATCCTTTTAGGGACTACTTTTAAAATAAATACTTAGTACATAAACAAATTTTGCTATTAGCCTATTTGTATTTTCATCATAGTGCATATCAAATGTGGGACCTCGACAAATTACCATTTTGGGCCATTTGGCTTACTTTCCTAGAGTCGTGAAAAAGTAAATGTGAAGCACATATATATTTTTAAATTTTCACATAAAGCTGAATGTTAATCATATTATTACTACTCCGTACTTTAAATTAAAATGATGCTAATCAAGGAATTAATATTTCTAGGTGATAATAGAAAGAGTATTTTTAGCGCGTTGGTCACAAATTTTAATTGGGCGCAATATCTGGCCTTCACTAAAGAAAAGTTAAACCATTAAATAAATATCGTCCAAAGTAATTATTAAGATTTTTTCTGTAAATGATTAATTAAACAAGTTTACCAATCAACTGCGGAGTATGATCTCAATTTCTTATTTTTATTAATCAATGTGAAATAACAAATCCAGTATCGATAACTATCAATAACAGGCCGCTACTAACGGGTAGTGTCAATAATTATAATTAAAAGGATTTATGGGCTCCTTTTGATTTGACTTTCTCATGTATATTGGTAAATAATGATAATTATCCGTGTACAATCTCATGTATATATTCTCTTCTTTAATTTATTACTGCATATATAATATCTCTCAAAATAGAATATCAAAATAATTATTACTTATATATTTTTGGTTATGCATATAAACTTAGATCATCAATAATTCTACATTAGAAGCAATAACCTTTTATTATTATTATTATTATTATTATTATTATTATTATTATTATTATTATTATGAAAGTATAGTACTCTAAAGCTAATAATCTATTAAATTAGTGTGCAATAAGAAAGAAGATGATTGATTGGATAACTTAAAGGACCATAGAAGTAAGCCAATAAAGTATAGTTTTTACTACATATGTAAAAAGAATGAAAAATGTATTAGGAAATCATTCTAAAAATAGTCATTTTACCTGTTCACCTTCATCAATTTAATTACCATAGAATTGATAGTACAATAAATTCACATAGACTTTGCAATAAGGTAACTTAGGTATATAATTAGCCATTTAGCCAACAACTCTACTAGCTATTTCATCTATTACCTTCCTAGTAAACTTTTGGTAGTGGATCGAGTAATTTTGTGTGTTAGGGAGCTACAAGGACGACGAGTTGAGAATCGATTTCAGGATCTTCTCAAATCGGAAGAGAAGCTCTTACCATTGAACCATCCCTCACTCTCGTGGATTGGGTATTTTGTACAAGTGGAAATTTGATTATAATTACATCAGTCCAAGTGGATAGAAAGCTCTATACACTCATTTATGCATTAATTAATTAAAACATTATGCATAATTGTACTGTGTTGCTGAGTTATGTACCAATAGACCAACTCAAGAGGATCTTCCATGCATGAAATAATAATGATTAATATGTATGTTGCTTACTACTAGCTGTATGAGAGGTTAATTACCAAACATATATAGTGCTATTGTCGACCATTTGTCACTTCACAATTGCTTAGCTTCAAAGTAATATATATATATATATATATATATATATAGATCCATTCTCCAAACTAGTGTATATATATATATATATATATATATATATATAATCATCATCATATGATGGGTTTTTAAGAAAAAAAATGCACGAACTTTCCTACGATGACTTATCAAATAATTTTAAAGGAAATGACATAACATTTTGACGACTTTTTACTGCAACAATTGAAGATATTACAAGATATAAAGTACGGATTGAAGCAAGTAGTGAAATTTGAGCTACCTTTCGGTTGCCAAATCGAGTAACTTTTACTCTAATTTTCACCCACAATTTATTGTTCTAAAGTACATATTATGATCTAATGATTTTCGAATCGGGCAAGCATGTTGGTTCACTAAGGGCATGTTTATTTCAGTTTAAAATCAGTTAAGTTCAACTTCGTTCAGTTCAATTCAGTTTAGTTCATTTCAGTTCTTCTTTTATTTTGTTACTCATTAATCCTTCATAAAAAACTTTTAGTTCAGTTCAACTCCAATAAGTTCTATTCAGTTCAGTTCAGCTGTTTTTAGTTGAAGTAAATAGACCCTAAGTTATTAGCAAGCAATGTTTAACAAACTTATTTCAACATGAAATTTTATAATTAAATTTCACCATTTAGGTTTTCAAATTGTTTACGCTAAACATCTTAATTAATTAATAATATTAAAAGCATATCTAAAACTTGTTGATTAAGTTAGTTAAATACCAAACGTTATTTGATTCTTAACCTAATTTCACTCACTAACTCGCTGCTTACACTATGATAAACTATCTTTCAATAATTAAAACTATATAAATGACAATTCATCACTATTAATAAAGGGTAAAATAAGCTTCCAATCAAATCAACATTTTTTGTTGTTGTATTTTGTTAGGTACAACCGGTTTATACCGTGGACATTCTAGCTCTTAGCTAGCTAGGCCAGGGACATGGTCACTTATTAATTAAGCTTCAAAGGACATCCCAAAATGGATAGTGAATAGTGAACTTGATAGAGATTATGTAAATATTCTGTTAATATTTTGGTAAATATATATTTCGTAGTATATCCAACTTAATCAATATAAAGGATGCCCATGATAGATGTGTTCAATATATCTATTTTCAACTAAAACAATTTAACTAGTGAAGATGCGTTCTATATCCAACTTATGTTGACTATTGATAACATAAATATGCCGTTTTAAGAATTTATTAGAACTTGTTTAGGCTGATTTTTTTTTTTTTTT